>JARHVA010001356.1:397500-630000 GCA_037957365.1 Torreya grandis
TCTCTATTAGCTCTTATATCTTATCCTCCTAACTATCTTGTTTCTTACAAGAGGAAATAACTAGTGCTTCTAGGTCTCACATCAGTTGGAGTTCTCTTTTTAGGTTTTTAGTGATGCTCATGGCCTATTATAAAACATACTTTTGGTGCATAAGATTAGGGTAAGTCATAGGTTTAGGTTTATGTTACATTATATGCTTAGTTTTACTCTCTTCCCCATATTCCATACATAACTTATGCATTTCCACAACTAATGGCTTGGTTGTGAATCCACTATGAGTAGTAACTTGTACCTTGATTGTCTTTATACAATTTGGTTATCCTTTAAATCCAACTTCTCTACTTTTATATCATGCCTAATTATTCATGTGCCCTATCTAAGCTAGGCCTACCTTGGGTCAATTTTGTTTACAAGTTAGGGCATTCTTCAAATTTATGGGTTCTTCAATAATACCCATATGTGGGATGTGTAGGGTAGTCATGTTGATAGTGTTCTATGGAACCACACTTATAACATGAATGGGGTGGGAACCTTCCACCTCCACATCCTCTACCTTACCTTTTGATGCCTCTTTGCATCCCATCGCTTACATAATATTGGCCATAAACCTCATTTCCTTAGGTCTTCTATCCTTTGATTGTTATAGTGGCCTACCTTATGCCTCTTTCCATGTTCTCATGCATCTCATCAATTACTTGAAAATCACTTGTGGTATGATTATAGGCATCACATGACCAATAATAGATGGTTATGTTAATCTAAATAGCATATTACAACAAAGGGAAGTTATGAACATCATGCACCTCATGATAGACCTCATAGCTTAGAAGTAATGTGTGTACATTCCTTTGAGGGCAGTTATTCCTATTATGGCCTTCTTTTTTATAGTTGGTACACCATAGCTTACTTCAAGTATCTTTTGATGAACTAGTGGGAAGCTTTTGGAGTTAATATTCCATGGTTGAAATATATACCTCTATGAATGGGTTGATCCTAATGTTAGCACTTTTGAATACTTTGGCTCTAGTTATGACTTCAAGCACTTAATGAGAATCTATGAATGTCTTCATGGGAAGTGCTCTTTTGAATGGTACTATCAATCAAACTATGAACCCTTATGGGTGTGGGAGGGGTGAATATCATGAGAAAGATTGGAAAGGAGAGTCTTGAAGCTTGCATCATATATGTGCAAGCTCTTTGAGAGTCTTTGGTTAATATCTTTGATCACATAAATGCTATGCTATTCAAACTTTGGCATGCTGAATTCATTTAGAAATGCCTCTTTCAAGGTGTCATATTCAACCATAGCCTAGTTAGGGTAAAATTTCCTATACTAGGTATGGGCATGATCAAGTAGAGTTGTCATGAACTAGGTTGCTTTGCACTTTGATTGGGTGATGCCTTTATCATGCCATATACTTCACACTTTAGCACATGCTCTATGGCATTATCCACATAGTGATACTTTGACAAGTGAATGTCTATCTCATAATAGATCTATTACGGGGGAAACTTGCATCTATGGTACTTATCCCCTTGTTACTTGTCTTGGTGGTGGTCCTTTAACACCTCTAATTACTAGGTTAGGCATTGGTCCCATTTTTACTATAGGTACCATAGATGATGATGGAACTGTACTAATCACTTGTGGCACTAGGCCACTTCCTATGGGCTATTGCCTAGTCTATGAAACTAACATTGGCTAAATTGGTATATTTTCACTCATGTTCTATTTTAGTGAACTATCACCCAATGGTCTAGAGGTATCCTCACTCAACTCCTTGTAAGGAATAACTTGTTTAATTACAATATTATACTCCAAGTCTTAAAAATGTCCAAAGTCTATGTTGACAATAGGGTCAGTTATCCCTCTTCTTTCTTCATGTAAGGGATCTAGCGCATGATCTTGCATTACAAGTTCAAATGGGATAGACACTTTTGACACATTTTCAATTACCAAATTCTATAAAGACCTAGTGCATTATATACCCATCAACTATTAATCTTGATCTATGACTTCATTATTTCTCTCCTCTTCGCACTACTATAATTTAAGAGATCCTTCCCCACACCCTTCCTACTCACTACAAGTTCTCTCAGCTCTTCCAAGTTCTACATCTTCCATCATCCTATTCCTTATCATGTTATAAGTATATCTCCTAATCTCTTGGGTGTTAATCTTCTCATCCCCTTCCATTGCACTTCACCTACACATCCCCTTCTTCTGCATTGGATTACTCAAATGTAAAGGGACTTTAATCTTCTGTTCTCACATTTTCAAATCCATAATCCACCATTAATTTTTTTGAGTTTAATGTTAAACTCTTTCAAAAAAATTCCTCTAGGTTCATGCATAAATTTATACTCATTTTCCTTAGGGTAGGAGTATGTTGATATAGTGAACTAAATCCTATAAATGTTTAAAGCTCCTTGCCACTATTTGTCTACTACTCTAGTCTAAGTGGCATGTATAGTTTCAATTCTCTCTAATAACTCTTTCATCCACTCAATGCTCTATCCATAACTTTATCTTATATAGGTCACATAGGTACCCAACCATCGATACACATGCTTAGGTAGTTTTAAAAATAAGACCTCATATAGAGCATCATACAAGTTATTCTAGACCCACTTCCTTGTCATTTGACCTCTATAGGTTGGGTGCTTCAGCATAAAGTTGTCTTCCACCTATTATAGCTAATGCTCAATGTTCTTAAGGGAGAGTTGGAGAATTGTTTTTTTATATCATTATAGTAAAAAAATTCAAAATGGTCTCAACAATGAAATCAAAATGTTATGAAAAAGGGGGGAAATTCATCATTTATGAATTTAGGTGCTTATTTGGTTATCCAAGTTAGTTCTAGACTAATCACAACTAGGTGAAAACATTTTATATTCCCATAACACTCAATAATTACCTATCAATTACATTTACATCAATTTATATAAGGATCAAGCCTTATACACTCACACAAAGTGCAATAGAGAAAGAACTAGGGCCCATGTTGGGCTAGTTGTGCCATGGTATAAGTTTTCCTTATGGGACTTGGTTATTTAGAGAAGTCTTGTGGTAGATTCAATGGTGTAGCCTTTTATATGATAAGCTTGATGATTCTAGAGGTGCAAACCTATTTGGGGGATTAGTTTAGTCATAAGGGTTAAATACTTTATTAAATTAAGTCTAACATCATTTAAGCACTAGATGGGTCAAGGGGATGCTTTAGATTAAGTGATCATGATTAGGCTAGCGCTTTTATCAAGGATTTCAATACTTGGTGTATGACCTATTCCATACTTAGAATATTCCTAAAACACATGCAGACATCATCAATTTTCAAAGGAATGCCATTAATTACCTAAATTAGAAGCTTTCAAACATCACACTTAGCATAATTAAATGTAAATTACAACATTATAACCATTTCATATTTGACTAGTGCTGCCAAGAATATAGAAACTAGATTGAACATAATTTGAATCAACATCAATCCTCATTAATGAAAGTTTAACTTTAAAATAGTTCATGTTTATATATAAATAGAACAAATGCTATGTTAAAGCTATTAAATGGCCTAAAAGCTCATAGGCAAGCTTGGGCATGTACAAATATAACCTTTAGGAAATTTGATCTAATTCTAAGTTTTAATCGCAGTCAAAACACTATATCTAAAAATAATTATTTAGAGATTCACTACCTAAATTCATGTATCTATGATCACTAGTTATAGCTTTGATTAATAGAACACATGAGCATCTCCTTATCAGGGTGGAAAGCACATGTTGGGTGTTGAGATAGAGCCTTTATTTATCATTCCACTAGCTCCATCACCTTACATAATTTACACTATGGTCTCTACATGTAGCCACTCTTAAAGGTGCCCTAAAAATATAGGTGTTAATTAACCACTTATCAATTGGCATAAGATGTGCATCAATTCTTCCAGCTGGTGCAAAAGATACCAAAATAGAAATCATGCCAAGTGTTTATCTTATATTGAGAGGTTTTTGGTGGAAAACTCTATTCCAAGATGTAATGGAATGTGCCAAAGCATGTGATATCTACCAGTGTATAGTAAAATCAAATAACTAGGATGAGATGCCTCTCATTCCCATCCTTTCCCATATGCCATTGATTTTGTTAGGCCTATTACTCCCACTGTAAGGTGCATAGGTGTATGATACAATATAGTTGCCATAAATTACATCACCGAGTGGGTTGAAGCAGTGTTGACCAAAGATTTTATAGCCACCACTATAATAAGGTTTATCTAGGGAGAATATCATCAGTCATTATAGATGCTTACTTAACTTGACTAATGATCATGGCATGCATTTCATCAATAATTTTTTTTAGATCCTACTAATTGAATATATGATGATTCACCATAAAAATACACCATACCATCCACAAGAAAATGAAACCACTAAGGAATTCAATAAGATACTGGGAACATGCCTTACAAATATATACCATGTTGGTTAGAGAAGAATGGGAAGATCATGTGTTAGTAATATTAAGGGCCTATCACACTATGTACAAGTGCCTAACCAAGGCTACACCATTTTAATTGGTCTTTGGCATAGAGGTCATTTTACCTATGGAATTTATAGTGCCCTCATTATGCATCACATGTATTCGTTGATTATATGACTAATAATCTTTGATTGCATGCCTAAAACACTTGCAATAAAGATGCAGCTAGAAAATAGAAAAGGCATACCAAAATCTATGGCATAATAATTACATCAAGCGCAAGGTATTTATATAAGGTGAACTAGTCTTTATATATGATTTGAAGTACCTAAAGAAACTAGGCAAGCTACAAATTAGGTGGATGGGACCTTATATCATTCATAGTATATTAGAGACTAGCATTTATAAGATGTACATGTTAATGGGTGAAATGTTCCCTATGAATTTCAATGGAAATAGAATGAAGTTATACAGTCACTAGGATGGCATTTGCACCATCATATACCAACTTCTTAGTCACAAGTTAGTTAGTTTATTTTGACCATAATAAAAAATTTAAAAAACCAATTATTTCCTTATGTTTTTTTCTTGAGGTTGAGTGAATAAGCATGGCACTTTCGGGCCCATAGGAGAAATCTTGTGGTGCTTACATGCATAAATCTAGTTAGGTGAGTCGAGCACAAATTATCACTAAATGCTTGAGGTCAAACACCTAAGATTTTGGGTGCATGAAGTTTGTCAAGCTCAAAAATTTATGTGTATAAATTGACAAAAAGAAGCACACAAGATATTAGTACATAATGAGTCAAGACGATAGAATGAAGAACTGGAGGACTACCACAAGGATTTATATGGGGTAGGGAAGGCCAAATAAAGAGACATGAAAGAATAGATAAATCAACCAATAAAGAGAGGTGCACTAGTAAATATTTTTAGCACTAAGAAGAGATGGAATCGAGGAGGATGAATCACATGCATATGAATCACTACACCCAAGTTGCCATAAGAAGTGTGAAGTTAACACCAAGTTGAACTAAGTGTAAGAGAATGACCATAAAGATAGTTGTCACCCACCTAATGGTTAGTGGGAAGTGACCATTTGAATCACCTATCACT
This sequence comes from Torreya grandis, assembly GCA_037957365.1. NCBI lineage: Eukaryota > Viridiplantae > Streptophyta > Pinopsida > Cupressales > Taxaceae > Torreya > Torreya grandis. Next base: position 403,091 of record JARHVA010001356.1, read on the forward strand.
TGACCAAATAAATCATTATAAGAATTAATGATGTGATGGTATAAGCACAAAGATATGAAACAAATGAGAATTGGGTGGCAAATTTTAGTGGATTTTGAAGGTTTAGCATATTTTAAGAAATCCATGCATTATCAAGATATTAATTAGGTGGCTAAAAATAGAGTATAAAGGGGTGATTGACAAATGTTAATAGGTTATAAACTTTGTGAGAATTCAAAACAAAACATAGAGCTAAACCAAGCTGAAGCCACTCAAAGACCAAAAAATGCTACTAGTAAAAACTAGAGTATCCAAAGCCCCCAAGTGAGAAGGGTTAAACAATATCAATATTGTGTTTTGATTTTAATTGAAAAATAGGTGAGTGGAAAGGGATTGAGAGATAAATAGGTATTATAATTTTTATAGAATGATGAGGCTACCATTAATGGTGTAGGATGCTTGAGAGGTGAAGACAATAGTCATAGTTATAATGACTATGAAGAAACACCAAGAATGATTAAGGGACTTGAAAAGATCAACCAATCATGATTTAATAGCAATTGGTTTAGAATGTGTAATAAAAGGTTAAGTATAGGTCTACTATAGGCATAAAATTATGTGAATAAAGTGTATATGGTGAAATAAGTAGCCATTGTAAAATGAGATGTGTAGCTAATAGAAGACATAAGCATCATGGTAATATATCAAGAAACATGTGAAAATCTTGTTTATAGAGAGATATAGTTCTTCCTAGAGGTTATAGTGGTGGAGAAATGGGTGTCATTTACATACATATGAAAGCTCAAATATTACAAACACCAGATAGGGATTAATGTACAAGAGTTGAACCAAGATTGGATGGTAGACATGGGGAAAAAGATAAAGGTGGGTACCACCCTCTTTGACTTCTCCATCAAAGACAAACTGGTAACAACCAATGCAACCCAATTATTCAAGATGCTAAGCTTTATCAAACCAAAGGAATTAGTGTAGTTCTTCATCTCATGAGTCCATGGTGCCCATTTATAATTTGAAAGATCATATATGAGGATACATCATGCCTCATCAGTAGGATTAAGGGGTTACCAGGTGTAGGGGTAGACATCTATCAAATAATGGAGAATAAAGTGGAGGTTGAGAGGGTTGTGAAGTTCTTAGGCTACTATAAGTTAGGATTCACATTCCCCATCAAGGATATCTAGGACCTTGACATAAGGGTAGAAATACACCTAGTTAGCTACCAACTATGCCCTATTAGATAATGGTCCAACATTAGCAAAAGCATATTATACATCTCCCATCACATGGTATGAGGGGTAAAATTCAACATCTCTAAATTCATTGCTAAGGAGATTTTTGAGAATGCACAAGAGTTTCATAGAGCATGTGAAACCTTTAAGTGGGGATATATGCTGATATCAACAATAATAAATGAGATTAGTGTGTTAAATTATGATGAAGACATCATATGGGTGTTCCCACCCAACCATGATTCCCACCCAGCTTCTCATAGAAGTACAAGATAAGGATACAAGGATTATACAATAGGTATATTAAATCCTTTGGGAATGAATAACACATCCTTAAATATCTTCCCCAACATCTAGTAGGAATGGAAACCTCTTTTGTAATGCAGCATTTCTGTATAATGTGCCTATCACTCATGGATGAGATCTTCTCTATATGGCTCAAGTTATCTTACACATTTTATTCCAAGTATTTCATGGTGGTGATAAGAAGAATTCTTAATTTCAAATAGCTAGATATCTTGATTAAGATTGTGGATCAAAATAGGAGTTAGTTGAGTCACCAGTTTTTGCACCTTAGAGCCAAGGCCACCAAAGACTAGGAGGATGACTCCAACAAGATGGATCTTCATCCCCTCTAGAGAGATAATTAATTGGTAAATCTTCAACCTATATTATGAAATGAAATTTTAAAAGAAGGGTGGTGATCCAGAAAAATATGATGATCACCCCTTCCTAGTCAGTGATGAAGGGAAGATTGTGCTAAGGATGTAGGAGAAGACCCTCTAAACGAAGCAGGGAGAGAAACTTGAAGAAACCATTGATCGTATCTAGTTAAAAATTGAGTCCAAGGAGAAAATTATGCCCCCAAATCCTAATAATAACATGACCTTCATTCCAAAAAGTGCTTCCCCCAGCATGAAGCACAAGAAAAAAACTAAGGGATCCATTACATTCCCTAATATAACTCTAGTAGATATGGAGAAAGAGATGTCCCTCATCCCTGGGATGGAGGAGGAGACTGAAGAAGAAATAACATGGACATATATCCTATAAGTATAAGATTAAGATGAGCCAAGCACCAAAGATGCACAAGAATCCCTACAAAGTGGCATGACTATTAAATTTGGAAAAGTAGAAGAGCCAACAAGCCCCTCATCTAGAAAAGAACCTTCCACACCACCTCTATAAAATAAGAGGAAAAGAGAAGGGTTTGGAATAAAATAGGCTTCGGTAAGGAGGACATTAATAAGGTGTTAGTTCTTGAGGAGAAGTTGATAATTTACAAGGAACAAGAATTGGATAAGTTAGAGAAAAAGGCCATGAAGGTTCCTACAAGTGTAGGACTAGTAGTTAAAGTGGTAAGAAAGTGTTAAGCACCCACACCTAGAAGGTATAATAATATATAAAGTAGGTTTGCCCAAGTAGTAAAGGGGTGCTTGAAGAAAAATAAGGTGATATTGGCACCTTATAAAAATAAATGGAGACAATAGAGGAATTCTATCAAAAAAAAGGTGTCACTGGACCAAAATAATTTCCTTGGAGGTGAGTATTGATAAACCTCAGGGGGAAGAAATAGACAAAGGGGAAAATTTTGAGGAAGAAACCACTAAGGATCAAATATGTGAGTCCTTTGAGTATATTATAAAAGAGAGTGGTGGCACCAATGAAGAGGAAGAATTACAAATAGAGATGGTCATCATCGAGAAGGATGATAAAGAGCTGAGCATAAGGGAGGTGTAAAAGGGATGTGTGGATAAAGAAAATTACATGGTTATAACATAACTATCTACTGAGAGGAGGGTGAGTTAGTATATTTAATAAAATTAGTCCTTGAATACTTTTAATGTAAATATGTATATATCACACACATAAAAATAGACATAACACCATATGTACATGGAAAAATCAAAATGGGAAAAACCATAGTGAGAATAGTTACTAGAATCTACTATTCTAGTCTAACCTCATAGTCAAACCTCATTGGTTATAACCCTAAGGAGACACCAATCCCCTGATTTAAGAGCACCTACTCTAAAGAAGAACCTACTCCCTAACTGAGCACCAACCTAGCTCTTTTGATGGCACCTACCTATTAGATCTATTATGGATATATACCTCTAGATTACAAAAATTGATTCATAAATGAATCAAGTTATATATTATAGACCTATTCTATAACTACTCATGCTCTAATCTACATCTCTTTCCTCTTTATCTCTTTCCCTCTCAATTCAACTTTGTTCAACACTTTTTTAATTTTTTAGTGTATTTCCTAGATGATGTATATATGCATTGATCTAAGTCTCACATGTTCTTTATGTTCACACTTATTCATGAACACATCATGCTCTTGAAAGTTTTCCACTTATTTAATTCATGCATCACTACCATAATTCACTATATTTATCATATATTAGGCTTTAGTTTTGATGCACATGTCATATTACATAATTTAGATCAATCACAGTGATCTATATCTTTCTCCATGTCATATAATGCATCTTTCCTATAGGTTCCATCACTTAACCATTGAGATGAACATATATTTAAATACTAACCATTAATATTAAGTTTCATGCCATGATTTGATGATCATCATTTAAATGTCTCAACTTTAAAATGCAACCATTATATCCAGATCTGACAGTGTCACATGCTCTATTAGATCTTTGTGATATTTCAAACTTTAACATCTTAATATTTAAAGTGTATCCATTGATATTTTTATCCAATATCTAATGTGCCATTATATCTTCAAAAGTAGCATATAATTTACCTTTTTTTATAATTAAACATTAGACACTCTGACCTCTTTGACTCCTTATGCTTCATTGATCTTTATTGCATGATTATGCACTTATCGTTAAATCCTATGATAGACTATTATGCTCATTATTTCTATATTTGAAAATCTTATGTAAATGTCACACTTGGCACCATTTCATGCCTTCTAAACATTTTTTTAGTGCCCATGCTTTTGACACTTGGCACTCTTGCATGATTTTTGCACATTTTCAATCCCTGGACTTGTGACACTTAGCACTAGCACGTGCCTTTTGAGAACTTTACTATCATTCCCCATGATTGTGACACTTGAAACTTGCATGTTCCTTATAAATATTTTCAATCCCTATTCTTGAGACACTTGGCATTAGTGTATCCATTCTTAGGTAACTTTGACATATTTACTTTGATACATGTTGTTGGATCTTCATTATATAATTTAGCACTAGCCATTGATCAATCTCAGATAAGTCTTATTTTGAGGACTTAGGAAATATTAAATTCTTTGATCACTAATCCAAGTTAGTAATTTATAGGTTGAAGGGGCCAATTGTAAAATGATAAGAAAAGCTTAAGTTATAACTTAAGTGACTGATTGCCAACTATATCTAGTCAACATGAAAATAGAAAATCTTGTGAATGCCATGACTAAAAACCTTAGGGTTTTGTTGATAAACCCTAGTAATGATCGAGAGCAAAGATAAATCATTTCTGGGATCATTTAACTTCATCTAAACCTATGAAACATATATATGAGATGCTCTTTAAAAACCCATAACAGATATTCTATCAATTCTTTATAAACATCCAAAAATAGTCTTTGGAAAAACATGACAACTTTGTATGATAAGATTAAAACTTATGCAATTATAAAACATGCTCTTATCTTCATCAATATTATATGTGATTGATTCTCTTGACATCAATGCCATTCATAACACTATCTCCCTTTTATCATCAATGACAATCATATTGCAAATAATATCCCCCTTTATCATTGATAGCAAAGTAAATGCTCTAAGATTGTAATACATGTTTTGCTCCTTATCTAGCGTTGATTATACTTACATTGTATTTTGATGAACATGATCTAAATTTATTCATACCAAAAATTATCCCCCTTAAGAAATAGAACATTTTCATAAACACAACTTAGACACATGTTCTACTCCTTTGATAAACATAAAGCTTTTACAGAGATCATTTGCACTTTTTCTCCCCATTTGACATCAATGTCAAAGGGAATCCAAATTTCTCATTGTTTGTCCAAATTGGTCTCCCCCTTTATCAAATAAAGGAGTTTGTCCAAGAATATGCAATTATAAACTCATCATAAATTTGTAAAAATATGCATACTTGATTTTCCTTATCTCTCTTCTTCTAGGGATTAAAAAAGCTTATATGATCCTCCCCCTAGACTCATACCCTATTAAGAGGATATACTGATGTGATGTAGGAGCCACCACTTCCAATTTCTATCTCAGATACTCAAATTGTTCCTTGGGAAGAGGTTTGGTGAATATGTTTGTAATTTGATCCTATGTTGGCATATATTCCATTGTGACCTCTTGATCTACAACTTTTTCTATTAAGAAGTGATACTTGATTTATATGTGCTTAGTTATAGAATTCATCACTAGATTCTTTGATATATTAATAACACTTGAATTATCACAAAGAATAGAGATAGGTAATTTTTATTCTACCTTGATGTATTTTATTTTTTTCTTCTTCCATAAGACTTGAGTGCAACATGCCACTACTACCACATACTCTGCTTCTTCTATAGAAAGAGTAACTGACTCTTGTTTTTTGCTTATCCATGAAAAAAATTCATTTCCAAAGAAAAATGCACCACCACTAGTGCTTCTTCTATCATCCACACTTCCTACCCAATCATTATCTATATATTATATCAAAGTGAGATTTTCATCTTTGGGATAAAATAGGCCATAGTCAATTGTACTCTTGATATATCTAAAGATCCTTTTCACTGCATTGACATGTGACTCTTTAAGAGAAGATTGAAATTTTATAACTATGCACACTTATAGCATGATATTTAGTCTTGATACAATTAGTTATAACAAAATACATATCATTCATCTATATAAAGTCTAATTTTCATCAAGGGACTCATCCTTTTTCCTCAACTTACATCTAGTAATCATGGGAGTAGCTACTAGTTTGATATCTTCCATTCAATTTTTTTTGAGTATTTACTTAGCATACTTCATTTGAGATATAAATATCCCTTTGTTAGTTTGTGTTATTTTTATTCCAAAGAAAAAAAGTTTATCCAAGCATAGACATATCAAACTCATTTTTCATTTGAGTAGCAAATTCTTTACACATTCTATTGTTTCTACCACAAAAAATGATATCATCTACATATACAACAACAATTAACATATGTTTACCTTCTAATTTGAAGTATAGATTATTATCTACACATCCTTTATTGAATCCTTATTGATGTAAATACTAGTCTAATATTGAGTATCATGCTCTTGGTGCCTATTTTAGACCATACAGAGCTTTCTTCAGTTTGCACACATAATCTTCTTCTTTTGACAACTAAAAACCTTTAGGTTGTTCTATGTAGACATCCTCTTTTAGGTTCCCATTCAAAAAAGCATACTTAACATCCATTTGATAGACATTGAATTTATTATAAATAGATAATGTTATAAATATTCTTATGGCTTCTACTCTAGAAACTAGAGCAAATGTTTCCTCAAAATCTATGCCTTCAACTTGTACATATCTTTTGCACCCTAATTTGGTGTTATTCCTTATAACAGTTCCATCCTCATTGAGTTTGTTTCTAAATACCCACTTTGTACCTATTGCATTCTTATTTGAAGGTCTTGGAACTAATTCCCAAGTTTTGTTCTTTTCAATTTGGATTAGTTTTTCTTTCATGGGTCTTAGCCAATTCTCATCCTTGTTATGTTCAACATAGTTCTTAGGCTCAATTTTAGACATTAGACAAAAAACTACTTTCTCCTTGTTCATTAAAACTCTTATCCTTGTCTAAACTCATTCATTTTTATTTCCAATGATATGCTCTATAGGATGATATTTTTGATTAAATCTTGTAGGTGCGTTTTCATTTACTTCCTTAGGTTCTTCATTAACTACTTCCTCTTTAGACTCTGATTCTTCTTTATAGATGTCCTTATTAGCTTTAGCATGTTTCAAGACTTCATCAACCTTGACATTGATACTCTCTATAATATTATGTAGACTTTTATTGTAACATATGTAGGCTTTTCTTTGGGTGAAATAACCAAGAAATATTCCTTCATCACATCTTGATTCAAAGATTCTTGATTTGTCTTACTTTCTCCTGATGTATCATTTATTTCCAAACACTTTTAAATACTTAACATAAGTAGGTTTTTCATACCATATTTCATAGGGGGTTTATAACTATTTACCCTCAGTTGAACTCTATCCAAGATATATACTTTTGTTTGTATTACTTATATGTAGTATCCATCAAGTAACTTGGCCTATTTTAGAATTATTTTGGCCATTTCCTTGATCATTATATTCTTTCTCTCAATAACTCCATTCTACTATGGAGTCCTTACTATAGAGTAAAGCCTTTTGATTCCATGCTTCTCATAGTATTCTGTGAACTCATTTTAGGTGAATTCTCCACCTCTATCAGATATTAAGCATTTGATTTTTCATCCAATCTCATTCTCTACCATGGCCCTAAATATATTGAATATTTCAAATGCCTAAGACTTATCCTTCAAAAAGTTTACCCATGTCATTCTTGAGTAATCATCTACTAGAAACATGAATTATCTTTCTCCTTTGGATCCTCTTGTTTTAGTAGGACCATAAAGATCAATATGAACAACTCTAAAGGCTTTGTAGTTGCATATTATTTTGTTTGAAATCTAACCTTTTTTTGCTTCCCTTGTTGACAATCCTTGCAAGTAGTGTCTATAGGTTTGGTTATCTTAGGCATATGTCTAACACACTTATTTGAGCTCACTTTTACTAGGTTATCAAAGTTGACATCACCCATTCTTATATGACAACCAACTCTCATTAATCTTTCCTATTAGGATACTATTACCATTCACTTCACTTAGATTATAGATATTATTTTTAGTTCTTTTCCCTTCTACAACTAATCTTCTAGATCTCCTTATCTTAAAACCTTCTGCATTAAATGTGACATTGTATCCATTATCACACATTTGGTTGACACTTATTAGATTATGTTTTAGACCTTCAACATAAAGGACATCATGTGTAGGTAGTTTTCCATCTATATTCAAGGTTCCTTTACAATCAATCGTTATTGTAATATTGTTTCCCAAGATAACAGATCCTTCATTATAATTTATTAGTTTGATGAACTTGCTCTTGTCACTAGTCATGTGTTTTGAGAAACCGCTATCTATTACACATAAATTTCATTCCTTGACATGGAGTTTAGTTTGAGAAATCATATATTATGCAAACTTATGATCTTTTACTTTCCACACATCCTTAGTTTTCTTGTTTGACTTAGTTTTATCTTTGTAGAGACTTGTTAACTTTTATTCACACTGGGAGGCATGATTTTATATTCACTTTGCATCTTTGGTCTTAGAATTTTTGTTATACATATTTAAGCTATATGACCAAAATTATTTCAATTATATCATATTACATTTGAATCTAAAAGGGGGGGAAATAAATTTTTGGTTACAAGTTTTGTTCTCCTTTTAGGTAAAACTCTAAAATCACTAGCCCTATGACCAAACTAATTACAAGTATAACAATAACCATAAGAAAATGAGGAATACCTGGTAATAGAATTTATTTGTGCAAGATGAGGTCTTCTTAACTCTAGCTTATTCAAGCCTCTCACCCTTATGTAACCATTTGTATCAGCTAACTTTGCCTTTTACATCTTCTTTGAGTTTGTAAAGATTGACTCATTTTTCTTCTTCTTTTCTTTAGGGTTTTTTTCCTTTAGCTTTCTTTACATCAGTAATGCTTGTGTCTATTTTTGTATCTTTAGAGTCATTATTAAAGATTTATCATTCTTTGTTCCTAATTCTCCTTCTGATTTGAATTTGTCATATAAGTTTGCAGATTTATTGGTTATAAGACTTTTCCCTTTTTCAAAACCAAGACCAAATTTCTCTTTTGATGTATTTTAAGACTTAATCAATTCACCAAGAATTTATGAACCTCCTTTCATCTTCAAACCTTCATCTATTTTTCCTTTAGCTTTTTCAATTTCTTTTCTCAAATCCACTATTTCTACTTCTAACTTCATGCATTTATTTCATTTAGATTGTAGTTCAAATTTGACTACATCTTATATTTTTCTAGCCTCTTCAACTTGTGTCTTTAGGCTAACTACCATCTAATCAAAAAATTTAAGACTTTTAGATTCCTTTTCAATAGCATTTTATGCCTACTTATTCTTTTTTGAGTTCTCTTTTATCAGTTTTTCAATTTCATCTAGAGCACAAATGAGTTCAACCTCTAGATCCACTTCACCTTCCTCTTCTTCATCAGAGTCTTCAACTTCTTCTTTTTCTCTATCAATAGAAGCTAATTCTTATGTCATGAATAGGGATTCATTTTCATCAACCATAAAGTAACAATCATGGTCATCATCTTAGCTATCACACTCATCTAATGAATCACTATATTCTTTTATGTACAAGTCCATATTTTTAAATAAGTTATTCTTCTTGGAGTAGTGGGGTTTTATCTTTTTACTATCCTCTTATTGTTCAAAGTTGTCCTTTTTTTATAAGGTCATTTAGTATAAAAATGTCCTACTTTACCATAGTTAAATAATTTAAAGGGTAACTTACCTTTATACTTTCTAGACCCTCTTCTTAGTTTTTTGATAAAGTTGGCCTCTTCTTCATCAGTCTCCTCAGATCCAGATGTAGGTGCTTCTTCTTTTACTTGTTTGGCTACTTTGAATGCTACTTCTCTCTTGAAATCATCTACTTCTCCCATTCTCATCTCATAAGCTATGAAGGTTCCATGTAACTCATCTATAGTGAGATTATCTAGATCTATTTCTTCCTCTATTATAGATATTTTAGAGTCATACCTAGATGGAAAAGATATTAGGACCTTTTTGACAATGATTGAATCTTTCATCTGTTCTTCAATGCCTCTAATTGAATTGACTATTCCATTTACTCTTAGGAGGTAGTATACAATTTTATCTTCTTTATTAATCTTAAGACTTTCAAACTTGCCTCTATATGTTTTTAGCTTGGCCTAATTTACCTTATCATCACCTTCATATATTCTCTTCAACTTGTTCCATATATCATGTGCATTTTGATAGTTCATTATTATAACAAACTTTGAGTTAGACAATCCAAAAAGGATAGCATTATTTGCCTTAACATTTCTCTCATATGCTTTCTTGTTAGCTTGATTAGCAAGAGTTGTAGCAAGCATTGTATATCTATTTATAATAGACATCCATACATCAAACCCTAATGAAGATAAATATGCTTCCATTCTAATGCTCTAAAATGCATAGTTTGATCCATTAAAGAGAGGTGCTTTGTTTGAGGAAGAGATTTCTTGACTAAACCTTTGTGTTCATTATCCAAGATCTACCTGAATTGATTAAACTTATTCTAAGGAACCAGGGCTTTGATACCAATTATTGAAACACAACTATCTACTGAGAGGGGGTGAATTAGTAGATTGAATAAAATTAGTCAGTTAACACTTTTAATGTAAATATGCAAAGATCAAACACATACAAATAGACATAACACCTTATGTGCATGGAAAACATAATATGGAAAAAACCATGGTAAGAATAGCTACTAGAATCTATTGTTCTAATCCAGCATCATAGTCAAACCCCATTAGTTACAAAGTCTAAGGGAACCAACCCTAATGAGACACCAGTCCCCTGATTTAAGAGAACCTAATCTAAAGAAGAACCTACTCCCTAACCAAGTACCAATTTTTTTTAATTGATGGCACCTACCTATTAGATCTATTATGGAGATGCAACACCAGATTATAAAAATTGATTCATAAATGAATCCAGTTATTTATTATAGACCTATTCTACAGTTACTCATGCTCAGCTCTACATCTCTCTTCCTCTCTATCTCTTTCCCTCTAAATTTAGCTTTGTTCAACACTTTTTTAACAATTAGTGTATTTCCTATATCATGTATATATGCATTGATCTAGGTCTCACATCTTCTCTATGTTCGCACATGGTTATTAATACATTAGGCTCCTACAAGTTTCTTGCTTCCTTAATTCATGTAACATTGCCATAATTCTATATCTTTTACTATATTTAGCATATATAAGGCTCTAGTTTTGATGCACATGCCATGTTACATAATTTAGATCAATTACAACAACATATATCATTCTTATGTCATATAATGCATCTTTCTTGTAGGTTCTATCACTTGATCATTAAGTTGACCATATCTTTAAATATTGACCATTGATCTTAAGTTTTTCACCATGATCTAATGATCATCATTCAAATGTCTCAACTTTAAATTATAACCATTAGATCAAGCTCTAATAGGCTCACATGCTCTATTAGATCTTTGTGAGCTTTCAAACTTGAATGTCTCAATCTTTAAAGTACATCCATTGTTATTTTGATCTGATCTCTTATGTGTCATTATATATTCAAAATTATCATGGACTTTACCTTTTTTATCATTAAACATTAGACATTTTGACCTCTTTAACTCCTTACACTCCATTGATCTTCATTGCATGATCATGCACCTACCATTAGATCCTTTGATAGACTAATATGCTCATTAGTTCTCTATCTAACAAGCTCTCATGAATATGAGATTTAGCACCCTCACATGCCTTCTACACATTGTTATCAGTGACTATGATTGTGATACTTAGCACTCTTGCATGCCTTTTATACATTATGAATCCTTGTTCTTATGACACTTGGCACTAGCGTGTGCCTTCTGAGTACTTTACTATCAGTCCCTACACTTATGACACTTCAGACTCATGCATTCCTTTCACACATTATAATTCCCTATGATTGTGACATTTGGAAATAGTTCATTCACTCTTAGGTACCTTTAACATATTGACTTTGTTGTGCATCATTGGATGTTTAATGTATAATTCAATTCCAGTCGTTGATCAAGATTGAACAAGTCTTAAGTTGAGGACTTAGGAAATATTAAAGTCTTTGAGCACTACTCCAAGCAGATAATTTATAGGTCAAAGGGGTCAATTTCAAAATGATGATAAAGGCTTAACGTATAAATTAAGTGATCATTTTGCACCTATATCAAGTTAACATGAAAATAAAAAAGCTTGTGAATGTCATGACTAAAAACCTTAGGGTTTCATTCAAAAATCTGAGTAATGACTGAGACAAACATAAATCATTTATAAGCTTATTTATCTTCACCTGAACCTATGGAACATATATATGATATGCTTTTGAAAAACCCATAATGGATCTTCTATAAATTTATCTACAAACATCTAGAAATAGTCTCTATAAAATCTTTACAACTTTGTCTAATAAAATTATAACTTATGCAATTATAAAACATGTTCTCTCTATCATTATTATCTATGATTGATTCTCTTGACATCAATGACATCCATAGACAAAAATCATATTTATAACAACATTTATGACACCATACCCCCTAGGATACCACAACTAGGATGTGCACATAACTTTCATTTATGTTTGATCATTATATGGATCAGCCTCATTTTGAGGCACCTAGAGTGGTTACCTCAAGCCTAGAAGAGTCTAATGAGGGGAAGGACTCCCTCATTATAAACCCTCATACCATGAACCTAGTCTGATCTAAGAATGCACTGATTAGAATGGCCATGGAAGTTGCATGTCAAAACATCATTAATGATGTTAGATCAAAAAAATGGAAAAAGCTCCACAAAGAAGCCAAACATGAAGCATAGGCTGCCAAATTCAAGCTACATTATCTTTATGAGTGTATAGAGATGGTTGAACCATCCCTTTTAGTTATAACTATACTTTGAACCTCTTAAATGTTGAAAAAATATGTGTGTTGTTAGAGTAGATGCTCCCAAAGTCAAAACTTGAGCTGACACAAGAATAAGAAGAAAATCCTTACATCATGCTAAAAAAAGAGATGGTAAAATTAAAGAGGTATAATATCTCTTTATGAAACTAAAAGAGGGTGTGGATGTATCAGACACCATTTTATTAGGCTTATCAAACTAAGCCTCAATTATAGGCATGCATTTAAAGCAAGCAAAGGAGGAGAAAGAGAAGATGGTGGCATAGGTATACTTAGTCAGAAGTTCAAAGTGGGCACTGATCATGAGGAGAATCAATGTAATTAGAAACCAAATCAAGGACAAAGAGCATAACTTGGAATCACTCATCCTTTCTCTATATACTAAGGCTTGTGAGCAAAGACCAATCCTAAATGGGAGTGGAAAAGGTAAAAGTAAATGTTAAGCCCTTTCATAAAGAGTTGGAGAAAATGGATGTACTCATGATCATTACTAATTCCACTAAAATAAATAGTTATAATATATAAATCAAGCTCACCATTAAGGGCTTTGAATACTTTAGTTTCAAACTCAAGTAAAGTGCACTCAAGTTCTATGTTCTGAAGAGCATAATAGCCTAGTCTAAAGATGGACTAAAAATTTTGTATGGGGTAATATTGGGCCCCTTATTTTATTAAGTACTATATTCATGACAAAATGACATCCACATCAGCATGAGGGGATAATTTTTCATAATAATTGGCATTTTGACATTTTAGTACCAGTAGGATAATACAATGCATTTCTTATGCCAGTTGGCAGATGGCTAACTAGTTCCTAGATCTTTAGGGAATCTTCTAGGATTGGTAATAAATAGTGACTATAATATAGATTTTATAAGTTTATGGAGTTTATAGGAATGATGACCAAGCTTTATCTTGGATCTTGACATGTACCTTCCACCTTGGCAAAGATGCTCTTGAAATCTATTTAAGGAGGTCGAACTAGTTGGATTAGAGAGATGAAAGAGTTATAGTAAAACTCTATCAAATTGAATCCTCATTATACATAGCTTGGGAAACCATTAGAATTATGGGTAGTATGGATGCCATGAAGGTTATAATTTTAGGTGCTCAATCTTGTCTATGAGTCTCTAGGTAGTTAAGTAGAAGGAACTAAACATATACTCTACCATGAACTATATACTCTATTTTTAAACTTGATTAATGATGAAGATTTTTGCATTAACACATAATGAATCTAGTTTATTCATTTTTTATATTGATAATGAAATGTGTAATGGATGTAACATCATATTTTAAATGCAATTATGTTAAGTAGTGTTCATGTAATGCTTCCATTCACATCATTAATATATTTCCTATAATAGATGATGATGTCATCATAAATTTGTAAAGAGAAGAAGTATAGATCCTATGCCAAGGTATTCCACACATTTTAGGAGTGAGAGTATATCATGATTAATGTGAGTGAACATAACCTTTTGCTGCTTCAAGTGTCTATATGACTCTAGGATTATTCCACTAAAAGGCTTGCACCTATAGGCCATTAGGCTTAATCCATGAAAGGCTTTCACCTATGAATATAGTTTAAGATTTATTTGAATTGATCAAGTCCCATAATTTATGTCTTTTTCCATTGCACAACTAGCCCAATGCAATCCTTGGTTCCTTCTTAGTTATCTTTCAATTGAGCACATAAGATCTATGCCTTATGTGGATTGATGCTAGTACAATCGAGTGTTTAAATGTTGAGCACAAAGGGAATATCCCATGCTTGAGCTTAGTTATAATAAACAAATAACTTGCTAAGACAATTTTATGTTCCATTTTATACAACATGAAGCACTCATTTAATATGGATATGTTAAAAGGTGGGTTTTTTACTGATCGTGTAAACAAATTTAACATGATCACAAACTAGTTAAGCTTAGCAAGAGTAAACATTGATGATAAGGTTAGGGATCATTGTATTTTATGTTCATTGCCAAAAATATGGAATGGATTAGTTATGGATGTGACTAATATTGTCTCTTGTTTAAACACTTTAAAGTTTGATGATGTTATTGGGGTTATTCTTTGCAATGAAATGTGATGGGAAAACATAGGTAAGACATTAGGTAATGTTTTGACTATGAAGAATAGGGTAAGACAAAAGGATAGAAGAAAGGGTCCATATAATCATGGGAAGTCTAAGAAGGGTAGATCCAAATATATAAGAATGTTGGTGTGCTATATTTGTGGGAAAAAAGGACACCTGAAGAAAGATTGTTGGTTTTGAAAAGGAAAACAAGGAGATGGACAACAAGTTAACATACAAAAGTAAATATAAAAGGTGATTTTTTTCAGTATTCTTTAATCCTTTCATTACATAATATTAATTATTCTTGGGTGTTATATTTAGGGGCCTCGTTTTATGCTACACCTCATATAAAATATTTTCAAGACAATGTTCAAGGTGATTTTAGATAGGTTTATTTGGGTGATGGTGAACCTTGTTAAATTTTTGGAAAGGGTGAGATATTGATAAAATTATATAATGGACATAAATGGTTGATAAAATAGGTGAGGCATGTTCCTAGTTTGAGAAGAAATCTAGTTTTAGTAGGGTGGTTGGGATGTGAGGGTTACATAGTTATTGTTGGCCCAAAGTGGCCCACATAAGAAACTTTACCTGGATGTGGTTTGAAAAGATGAGTAGGGTTCCTATTGAGAGTGTGATCCAATGGTGAAAAGAGTAGATAGAGTTTAGGAGAATATCACTTGTCATTTACAAGTTTTTAAAACACTTTAAGTTAGCTTAAAGTGTAATTTCATGACTTTAAGGAAGAGGCTTGAGAGTAGGTCTAAAAATGAAAATGAAGGTCACACCCAATAGGTCATTAAGGTAAATAGTATTTTTTGAAGCTTATAAGTGTTTTGTTAAGGTTTCATGCCTTTTAGTGTCCTTCTAAAGAGATAATAGTTTCCAGAACAATCCTAGAGGAACCAAATCGTCATGGCATGTCATGTAGGAATGAATGGCTCAGTTCGATTGTGAATTTTATAAGTTACCTTAGAGAGTCAACCAAGGTTTAAAATTTTCATGAACATAATTTATTTTGTGTCATAAACATCCTCTAAAAATTTGGTATCTTGATGATTTTTCTATGTCAATATTTAAGCCTTCAATGTTAAACTAGCAGAGTAGGACGTGCATGGGGATGTCAAATAAAATCCACAACAAATAACCATTTGAATTCAAAAAATACCTATGTAATTTTAGGTTAAATGTAGGCTTGATAATTTTCTAAATTATGGAAGCTTGAGTCAAGATCTAATGTCACACATATGATCAACGAAATCAGTGGCTCCAAATATATCAATGTTAAGCACAAAGACAATAAGTTAGAGGATCCTAAGGTTGAATTTGAGGCTAATAAGTGGCATGATTATGATGAATTAAAGTATTAATAGTGTGCATTACATCAATTTAAAAGGAAATTGATAGTTAACATAGGGTTAAAAGGTCAATGAGCTAGATTAAATTCAAGGTTGACATGTAGCATAAGTACGTGAATTGGATGAGGACTGATATCAAGATCCATAGATTTAATTTAGGATTACCAAGTATCACAATTTGATAATCCCAAAATAAATATCGATAAATTAAATTGAATCAAATCTCTAGAAGGCATAAGATGGTGACATGTGTTAGAAGAAGCAATAGTCATATTTTAAAATATGATAGAGAGTGTGACAATTATACCACATAACCAGACATGTCAGATCAAATAATTTTTTAGACCAAGGTAGGTAAATCCATAGAACCAAGATATACATATAATCTAGGTTAAAATGGAATAAATATTTTGAAGGGCCATCATTAGAGCTCAATTTGGACCTAGTTTGAGGGTTTAGAGATTGAAGACCCTATTTGTTGAGAGTACAATGATGTTTTACAACTATGTTCATGGCTTTTTTGAATGGATACACATGTATAATGAGTTATCAAATTCCATAAATGCTTAGAGGAAAAAATAGGTTTTTTAGGCCTAATAGAGATCAAGATGGGTACCTAGTTGTTAAAATGAGATCAAGCAACATGTGGATTTCCATTGTAATTATGGCTATATGAAAACCAATAAATGGGATTGGTTTTCATCTATAGTAAACCTATGCTCAGGTTTGGAGTAAGGGTAGATTTGTGATTAGTAAAAGAAGTGTCTCATATTTTGACATGGTCACAACCTTGACAAATAGGTACCTATAGCTGCTTAAAGTAGATATAGTTATGGTTCTATTAGGTCAGTGGATATGAGAATGTTGTCCTTATAATAAATCCAAGTGAAAGGTGGCATAGGATTTTCAAGGAAGAGATTTGGGATTGGATATTTCTAGTGGAGATTTCAATTTTTTTACAGAGCCTTTAATATTTTCGTTTCTTGGTAGGATCATGACTCATCATCTTCAAAATAGATTCTTGTCTTCTAGTGTAATTTTTTAGCCAATAAGAGGATTCAGAGGCTATTGGGACATATGAAGTTTGATTCGTTGATAAAAGACTAGTTATGATTTGATTAAAAGATGCTAAAGAATTCATTGAAAGGTGGTGGTAGCATATTTAATGATTTTTTTGGACATGTTCCCTCTCACTCTCTTTTTTCCCTTTCTCTATATCTCATATTTTCTCCTTCATTGTTAGGAGCTCTTGCTCTAGGATTTTTAGATAGTCTCTCTCTCATTTTATAATGAGTAAGAGACTCTCATTTGATAAGGCTAAACCCTATCAAAAAATTTAAGAACTAACTCATGATGCAAAAAGATAATTTTTAAATATCTCTTGACTTTGATTAGTGTTTTAGTAAGTTTATGCATGATGGCCTTGTGAAGGAGATTCTTCCATATTCATTGTCCTTTTTTCTTGCCTATTTTAAGGTGTTTTCAAGATATTTACATGTTTGAATTTTTGTTGTTTTACCATTAATGGATGCTTAGTGTGAGTCTTAGAATTTCTCTTTGATTCTTTTATTACTTAGTGAGCCTAATTCATGAAATACTTATGCAATTAGCTAGTTCATGAGATTGTGTGAACAAACATTGTCTTATGATAATCTAGTGTGAGTTTCAAGCATATGTGAGTCACATTTAAATTTGGTGCATCACCATATAGCTCTCTTAGTAACCCTTTTCCCCCTTTCTAACCCTTTTCTAAGTACAATCATTATTTTAGGTGATCCATCAAAAGGAAGCTAGCCTTCTCCATCCTTTCAAACCCACCATAGGATACCCACAACCTGGGGTTATCCCAATATTATGGCTTAGTCAAAGGGATCTTGGATAACTCTCTCCAAGGGTGAAGATTAATGCCACAATAGTTTTTGGCATGCCTAGTAGGACTCATTTTTTCAAAGAATATTGGTCAAGTTTGATGTTGGTTTGATCAATTTGTAGTAGTTAAGCTTCAATACAACAATATTTGGTGAATCCAAAGTAAAATTCAATATTTTGGTGCAGAGTAATAGCTATATTTCATTCTAAAAGTGACTACAAGATCAGCATCTAGAGGTATTCCTTTTCAATTTCTTGAATTTTATTTAAAATTAGTAAAAAGGTTAAGATTTTCTAATACACATCCATATAAAGTCAACTTTCCTCTTAAGCCAATTTCAAGGTCTACTTCTTCTATAATATCTTTGTTAAATCATTTCATTATCATGGCAACACCTAGAGATTTTCCCTTCATGTATTTTAATGGCTAGAATCCTTTAGACCACCCACATTATGATCTTATTCCAGTAGTATCTCTTAAAATTGTTCCTTATTTTACTTGAGACCAATATACAACCCCTTCTGAGCACCTTATGGATGTATCTAATCTTTAAAATATTCATAATGTCAATGAGGAAAATGTGGCTATTAGGTTATTGGCCATATATTTCAAGGGTAAAGACTTAGAATGGTATAGAATCCTTGCCACCAACTTCATCACATAATGGGATCAGTTAAGAGAAGCATTGTGTAAGAAATTTAAAGACAAAAGTGACCATTTGTCACTTGCAGAACAACTAAATATAATCAAAATGGTCCCTCATAAAGTGATGCAAGACTTCAATACAAGGTTTCAAAATACATGGGATAGGATACTAGTATCTTTTAAGCCTACCCCAAAATTGTATTTACTTTACTATTTGAAAGCCCTCAATAGTGATATTACAAAAATAATTTGGTCTATGAGAGGGAATACACTACTAAATTCTTATGAGGTGGAAATTAGAGCAAAGAATTATCTAGTATAAGTTGGAAATCTTACACGTAAACCCCAATGCCTTTATTCCTTGAGATCTAACCACCTCTTATTTTTATTTCTCCCCTTGCTATCATTCCTCTTATGCCAACATATTTCCATACCTATGCCAAAGAAAGAAAAGGCTTCCACTAGTCAATCTAGTGACTCCCAAGAACACAAAAACTCTCAAGAGCTTAAGAGCATGTTTCAATCCTTGGGAAATGAATTGGTGAATTTTAAGAGGAAGAAAGCTCAATTCGATATACCTTATCAATCTTCATATCAACCTTAATAGCAATCTTAACAAGCAAATAGGCTACACTACAAAGGAAATTTCTAAGGACAAGGCCAACAACAAGGCCAAAGACAAGGGTAGCCTAATTATGTTAAGAAAAACAACTATAACATGAATGTTTTAAGTACTTCCAAAACATTGGTCCCCATTTATAACAACATTTCTCAAGAAGTTGAGGGTACCATGCCTTGGAATTAGTCATTTGGTCAACCTATTATCCCAAACATTGAGATCAATTAGGATTTCATTGATCAATGGTAGCATGTTGTTAATTATGGGTATAATCAAGCTCTTTTGGCTCAGAACATAGAAGTACCTATGATGACAAAACTAAAAGAGCCTCAACAATGCCAAGGGTCTATTGAAAGAACAAGATATTTAGGTGTTACAATTATTAACTATGAGCAAGAAAAATTTTATACATCTAATCAATAGGCTAGTTCTAGCCAAACATACATTTCATTTATAGCTAATACAAGATTCAAAAGAAAAAATGTGGAGGGTAACCAAGAATAAGGCAAAGATCCTCCTCCTACTACTCCATCATTATCAAAGCTAAAGGAACCTACTACTATCCCAAAGGTTCCAATAGATGAAAAATTCCAATGTGAGTGTTCTAATGTGGGACATGTTTTCCATGCTTAGACAAATGGACATCCTTCAAGAAGGATTATAAAAGATCAAGGTTTCTATGAAGCCACCAAATAAGGAGAATGTGGTTCTCACCAATGTAAACAAAGGACATATTGAAGGATAGTCAAATAATATGGTCAAACCTCCTCCCTTCTACATGTCTATGATTATTGGTGACTCTTTAGTGCATAACTACTTGGTAGACATTGGGAAAAGTACCTCAATAATGCCAAAATACATAGCTAATTAGTTTGGTCTAAGTTATGAACCCTAATATAAGGGAGTTTTATAGCTTGATGTCTCTTCTACCAAACCATCTAGTATCATTAGAGATCTCAACTTGACCTTGCATGCTTGTCCTAGTGTCTCGGTGGCTCAAGATGTGTTGATTATAGATGTGCCTCATCATTTTGATCTATGTTTATCTAGAAAATTCACAGCAAAAACTAGGGGTTATCTAGTAGAAAACTAGTCCTACATGGCTTTCAGAATAAGATATGGGACAAAGATATCCATCAAAGCTGAGCCTATTACACAATTCCACATTGACCCTTATGGGCCAGATAACATAAACATAAATTATACCATTTTTGATGAGGATGAACCCATGATTGGTCAAGAACTAAAAACTCATCCTAAAGAGATACATAATATGTTCTTGGATAAATTATGGAATGAAAATTAGTTAATTAACCCCTTAGAAGGTATTGAGGAAAGAGACATGGGTGTCTACTTATTGCATGAAGAAAATCAATCCTCTCCATCCCTCACTAGGCCACAAGAATATTCTAATGGTTTATGGAAATTATTATTTGATGGTTAAAGGAGAAAAAATGGAATAGGTGTAGGTGAAATGCTAGTATTCCCCTCCAATGATAAGTTTTTTATCTTCTTATAGGTTTCAATTTAGTTGCTCTTACAATGAAGTAAAGTATAAGGGCCTTATCCAAGGCATTTAATGGGATAGTAAGAGAGGAATCAAGCAATTAAAAGCATTTGAGGATAGTGAACTAATATTACATCATCTTATAGAATAGAACATCACCAATAATACCTTGATGAAGTCTTATAAACATAGAGTATGGGACCTAATTGATGACTTTGAGGCCTTTAACATCAAAGCAGTGCCAAGGAACCAGAATCAACATATTGATAGGTTGGTAGTCATGGGAGCTCAGTTTGATATCCCAAAATATTTAAAGAGGACCAAAGTGTAGCTAAATGTTAAAGTGGTGATAATACCATCAATGTTAGACAATGAAGCTCAATGGCAAGTCTTTGATAGTGATAAGAAAATTGCTTGTTTATTGTAGTAGGAAGCATAATTTTCTTCAATGAACCAAGAAAATATTCAACATTAGTATGAGGATCAAATTATTTAGATAAAATCTAACAAGCTTCATAAAGATCTGGTCACCATTGAAATTATTTTCCATGAGGGAGATCATATGAGGAGGGACAAAGTAGTGATGTCAATTGATGAGGAGAACTATGAAAGAGTTCTAATCCTTAAAGACAAACTCCTCAAGGTTGGAAAGGTAAGTACTAAGGCTAAAAGGCATGGTTTCATTGAGCTATGTAGAGAATATGTAGACATATTTTTTTGGGAATATAGTGACCAAAGAGGTTTTGATCCCAAGTTAGTCCAACACACTATAGAATTTGAGGCTAATGCCAAGCCTGTTAGGCAGAAGCAAAGGCTTATCAACTCAAAAATTGAAGAGCTTATGAGGAAATAATTGACAAAGTTGATTGAATCCAACATCATATTTCCCATCAAGCACTCCTCATGGGTAGCCAACTGATGCAGGAGCATCTACACAAGACATGGTCATGATTAAATTGAAATTTGAATTTATTGTATTTTCCTCTAAAATGTTAAAATTAAGGAGTAATTGTAAAAAGTAAAAGTGAAAACAATAATTGTTGGGCTATTGAGGGAATAATGGAGGAATGGTTGAAATATTTCAACCTTGGAATATTGTTACAAATTAAAAACTGTTTGTTGTTTTGCCTGAGGCCAAGTTTGGCGTGGAGGTTTAGAGAAGATTCTTGAAAAACAAATAAAAAAATAAGATATGCATGGGTGGCATAGAAGAGAGAGGAAGGACAAGAAAAGGCCTCTCATTCAAGAGAAGTTGCTGTGTAGTAGAGAAGAAGAAGGGAGAGAAGTAGAAATTCTTATTCAGCAAGGAAAGAGGCAGAATGATCAGCAGGCATGTAAGAATGCAGGTATATGAGAAAGAGAAAATTGAAGCAGTTTGTGTATTTTGTGTATTTGTTATATATTGCTAAGAGCTTCCTCAATTGGAACCCATTTACATTCTGTATCAGAAACAGACTTTAGTGATGTGTTGTTTGTATAGCACATCTTATATAATTGTCTAGTAGTCTTTGCTTTTATTATCAAATATGCCAAAGAAAGGCCAGCCACTTGCAGATCACCCTCATCAAATCCTGTATGTTCCTTAACGGCTGAAATGGGGAGCCTTTTATGTAAAACTATTTCTTTATTGTGCTTTGCATGAGTTATTCCATGATCTAGTGTGTCCCAGGTATCTCCCATGTATGTTATAAGTTTTACACACATGACTATAGCATTCTTGATAATGTGAACGCATCAAGAAACTCAAGTTGTGGAATTTGTTTCTTTTTAGCAATACAACTGGCTGCATCTGCTTGGCAACTTAAAAATTGTTTCTAGAAGGAGAAGTGATTTCAAAGTGCCCAATTTTGTTGAGCGATGGGTAATTGATCAAATGTGAACCATATACATGTAACGCAATAGGCAGGGGAAACTCTTGTATTTCTTTTATAGGGTAAGAAGAGTTGAAGGCAATCAAGTCGAAGTTTGTTTAGTTGTTTGCTTAAGCGTGATTTGGTATAATCTAGTGTGAAGGTCATCACATCATTATGACATTGGTTTGAAATTGACTGGAATTTCAATTCCACGCTGGGAGAGGCCTAGATGAGGTTTACTTTGGATTCTCTGCATCGACTAGTAATAAAATTGACTCAACTACATTCGATCATGGAACCTCACGGTGCAAAGTATCAAGTCTGATAATGGCATGGGGACCATTATAGGACTAGCAGTGGGTTTGCCAGCTAGGGCTATTTTTTAAATTATAGTGTTTAGGCTGAAGGAGCTTGCAAAAGCTACGCATAATTGTGACAAGGAATACATGCTGGAGGAAAGAGTATAACAAAGTAGAGATAAATGCATATTTTTGTAAGTTGAAAAAAAAGAAGAGAGTCAATGCATCATTTTTAGAGCAAAGTTTGTGTGGGAGTGAGTGCACTATTTGTCCTTTTTGGAGGATGTTGAAGATCTAAGAGGTTTGGACTGGATCGAACCTCATCAATGCCCTCCTGTTGTTGTTGATGAAATCGGCATCCATATAGCAAAGTTGATTTTTTTTTTCAATGAGATTGGAGGGGTGAGTAGCTCAATACTTGTGATAAGAATATAGTTCTTGCCAATATGCAAAAAGAAGTTCAAAGAATAGAATTTCAGTCTTGCCAAACAGTACTCAAACAATGCACAAAAAGAAAATGAAACTTCATTAAATTCTTGGAAAAGTTCCAAAGATAAGAAAAAAAATACCATGGGAAGGATTATTCTTACGCAGTTTGGTTGAGACATAAAGTAGCCTATGTGCAAGATCAGGTATGACAGTCGAATGCACTTTGGCCAATTGTTATTTGAGGTTGCATTGACTGAGATTGCCATTTTTGGGACTGTGCATGACTTTTCATCATTTGGTATTAGAGCCGAAGCTCTTGGGACTTAGAAATTGATCATAAGTTGCTACAGAATTTGGAATGGTCGCATTTGTCAATGATGTTGCAGTTGTGAAGGATTTGGCAAAGGGATCAACAAGAGATAGGACTAGAAGACTCTACTGGAGGAAAGGTATGAGTAGGATTTAATATTCAGTTTTAAGTCTATGGTTTGAAAATTTGTTTTTGAGAAGTAAACAAGTGAAGAAGCCATTGAGGCTTAAGAGAAGAAGCCAAGGAAGGGTTAGAGAAGAAGATCCAAGAGGAAGCTTAGATTGTTTGCCAAAAGACTAAGGTGAAACAGACTTAGGTGAGGTAAAGAATGAAGTTTGTAGAATTGAGAAGAGAAGCTTAGAGAAGCTCTAGAAGGAAAGCAAGTGAATGCTCAGGAGAAAGATCCAAAGCAAGGTAAGCTTGGATTTTTAATTTGTGTTTGTTAAAGAGTTGTCTAAAGAGTTGCTACAGGATTGAGAAGAGGATCAAAAGACTAGGATGCAAAAGGCCTAGGTGAGATCACGTGGATTGTCAAAAGACTAGTCAAGGAGAAAGGCTTGGGTGAGACAAGGGATCAAGAGACCAAGGTGGAAAAGACTTGGGTGAAGATCTCAGAGATGGAATCATTGTTGAAAGCACTATAGAGCAGCAAGGTATATGAGGGCAGCAAGAGGAAAACAAGCATAAAAGGTATGACTAATGTTGATTTTGATAAAGAGATTGCTAGTTTGTGGAAAGATTTAGCTAAGATTAAAATCATGTTTGAGTCTAGGATGCAATCAAATGAGAAAGTGTGGGTATGGCCAATAAAGAAAAGGTTGCAGTGGCCAATAGATGTCCTAGTGAAAAGGAGGAGGCAAAATGAGATTACCATGAAGAGGGAAGCCCAAAGAGGCAAGAAGATAAGAAGGTTGCCAAGTGAGCAGCAAGAGGAAGAAGTTGAGAAAAAGCTTCTCATTGAGGAGAACAAGAGAGAAGAAAGAAAAGATGAAGTGCTAGGAAGAGCACTTGGAAAGATGAGAATGTCCATTAAGAGGATACTCATGGAGACATTATGGTCTCTTGTTTTTGTATTTAATGTTGTTTTTTAAGTGTATAAATGCAGGTATGAGCAGCCTTATGAAGGTCAAGAGAAGGGCCTTAGAGAGTGAAGAGATTGGTGCAGGAGAAGACACCAATTGCACAAGTGAATGTGCAGGAATAAGAAGAGAATTTGCTGCTGTTAATAAGGTGCATTGGTTAATGCATGAGAGGGGAGAGATGGAAGATGAAGCTGAATTTAAAGATGCCATTGAAAGCCAAGAAGAAGAAAGAGAGCAGCCAAGCATAAAAGAAGAAGAAAGTATAGATAATCAAGAAGCTATGCAAGACAAAGAACTAATGGAGCAGCCCCTTAAGGAGGTAAAGGTGAGTTCAAAAATTGATTCTTTTTATAAGCATGAAACTGTTGATATGCATGTTAGAGAAGCAAAGAGAAAGGTAAAGTTTCCAATTAACCATGGATATGTGATGCCTAAATGGTGGAAGAAACAAACTCCCAAGCAAGAGGAGGTGCTGGTACAAAAGCATAGATGCAGGATGCCTACATGGCTTGAGAAGAGAAATGGTAAGAAAGAGAAATAAGTATGGGTGCCTAAGAAGGCAACGAGTGAAGAAGATGTGAGTGTTGAGATAGCAATACCAAGAAATCAATGGGAAAATGTGAAGGATGACACAAGTACAAGGCAAGGTAATGATGTTTTTGAATCATTTAATAATCTTTTTATGGAAAATGAGGAATGGAAAGTGGCTGTAAGGACTAATATGCAGCAAGGAGAGACTTCCAAAGGGATGGACAATGAGAAAAGAAAAGAATATGCAGTAGAATAGACAAGATAGCTTCAAGCAGAGATTGAAGAAAGCAAGAAGATAGAAGGTATGAATACTGCAATTGTTTTTTATGAATATACTGATGTGGATGAAGAAGCTGATTTGTATGAAGAAACTATAAAGTGGATGAATGTACTTATAGAGGATGAAAGACAATCTGGTCCTAAGTTTGATATAGGACATGAAGATTTGGATGAGTTTGCGTTGAGTGATGAGATGAAGAGTAAGGCTAGTAAGGAACAAGCAATCCTTCAGGTTGATAAGCCCAAGTTTGATGAAGATTGTGAGATATATGAGATCTCACTAAAAGAAGAGTTGATAATGATAGAGGAGCTGTTTGGTAATTCAAGAGAGATGAAGGAAGGTACAAGCCATGGTGAAGGTAGCATTGGGAAGAGTGAAACAAGACAAGAGCAAAGCAAAGAGGTCAAAATAGTTTTGACCAAGGAGCAGAAATGTGGAGGCAGCCAAGAGGCTTCATGGCCTCAATGTTTTTCTACTAAGGTTGCTTTTGATGTTTTGAATGCAAGTATGGAAGATGAAAACTTTGAAGACGTATATGAAGATGAAGAAGCATGGAAGTGGGAGATTGCAGCTGAGAAGGCGATGAGAAGAAGGACATATCTAAAAAGGAAGAAAGGCAAGATGAAAGGCAAAGACCAGCAAAGACAAACTCAAGCATTATCATTGACAAGAAGACCTTGGGATCCAGGCATACAGTAAAGGCTAAAGCATGGAGGCAGCAATTCATTTGAACCACGGTTCAAATTATTTCTAGAGGGAGAGTATGATGCAGGAGCATCTACATAAGACATGGTCATGATTAAATTGAAATTTGAATTTATTGTATTTTCCTCTAAAATGTTAAAATTAAGGAGTAATTGTAAAAAGTAAAAGTGAAAACAATAATTGTTGGGCTGTTGATGGAATAATGAAGGAATGTTTGAAATATTTCAACCTTGGAATATTGTTACAAATTAAAAACTGTTTGTTGTTTTGCCTGAGGCCAAGTTTGGCATGGAGGTTTAGAGAAGATTCTTGAAAAACAAATAAAAAAATAAGATATGCATGGGTGGCACAGAAGAGAGAGGAAGGACAAGAAAAGGCCTCTCATTCAAGAGAATTTGTTGTGTAGTAGAGAAGAAGGGAGAGAAGGAGAAATTCTTATTCAGCAAGGAAAGAGGCAGAATGATCAGTAGGCATGTAAGAATGCAGGTATATGAGAAAAAGAAAATTGAAGCATTTTGTGTATTTTATGTGTATTTGTTCTATATTGCTAAGAGTTTCCTCAATTGGAACCCATTTACATTCTGTATCAGAAAAAAACTTTAGTGATGTGTTGTTTGTATAGCGCATCTTATATAATTGTCTAGTAGTCTTTGCTTTTATTATCAAATATGCCAAAGAAAGGCCAGCCACTTGCAGATCACCCTCATCAAATCTTGTCTATTCATTAACGGCTGAAATGGGGAGCCTTTTATGTAAAACTGTTTCTTTATTTTGCTTTGCATGAGTTATTCCATGATCCAGTGCATCCCAGGTATCTCCCACGTATGTTATAAGTTTTACACACATGACTACAACAGTCTTGCTAATGTGAGCGCATCAAGAAACTCAAGTTGTGGAATTCGTTTCTTTTTAGCAATACAATTGGCTGCATCTGCTTGGCAACTTAAAAATTATTTCTAGAAGGAGAAGTGATTTCAAAGTGCCCAATTTTGTTGAGTGATGGGTAATTGATCAAATTTGAACCATATACATGTAACGCAACAGGCAGGGGAAACTCTTGTATTTCTTTTATAGGGTAAGAAGAGTTGAAGGCAATCAAGCCAAAGTTTGCTTAGTTGTTTGCTTAAGCATGATTTGGTATAATCTAGTGTGAAGGTCATCGCATCATTATGACATTGGTTTGAAATTGACTGGAATTCCAATTCCATGCTGGGAGAGGCCTAGATGAGGTTTACTTTGGATTCTCTGCATCGACTGGTAATAAAATCGACTCAACTACATTCGATCATGGAACCTCACGATGCAAAGTATCAAGTCTGATAATGGCATGGGGACCATTATAGGACTGGCAGTGGGTTTGCCAACTGGGGCTATTTTTTTAATTATAGTGTTTAGGCTGAAGGAGCTTACAAAAGCTACGCATAATTGTGACAAGGATTACATGCTGGAGGAAAGAGTATAGCAAAGTAGAGATAAACGCATATTTTTGTAATTTGAAAAAAAAGAAGAGAGTCAACGCATCATTTTTAGAGCAGAGTTTGTGTGGGAGTGAGTGCACTATTTATCCTTTCTAGAGGATGTTGAAGCTCTGAGAGGTTTGGACTGGATCGAACCTCATCAATGCCCTGCTGTTGTTGTTGATGAAATCGACATCCATACAGCAAAGTTGATTTTTTTTTTTCAATGAGATTAGAGGGGTGAGTAGCTCAAGTACTTGTGATAAGAATATAGTTCTTGCCAATATGTAAAAATAAGTTCAAAGAAAAAAATTTCAGTCTTGCCAAACAGTACTCGGACAATGCACAAAAAGAAAATGAAACTTCATTAAATTCTTGGAAAAGTTCCAAACATAAGAAAAAAAATACCATGGGAAGGATTATTCTTACATAGTTTGGTTGAGACATAAAGCGGCCTATGTGCAAGACCAGGTCTGACAGTCGAATGCACTTTGGCCAATTGTTATTTGAGGTTGCATTGACTGAGATTGCCATTTTTGGGACTGTGCATGACTTTTCATCACCAACATGCTACCTATAAGAAAGATGAATGGGGAGATTATATTATGTGTTGACTTTAGAGATTTGAATAGGGTATCTTTGAAAGATTTCTACACTTTACCATCCATGGAGTAGCTTCTTTAGATAGTTATTGGTTCAAAATGTTTCTCTTTTGGATGTCAATTTAAAATTAGGTGTTGGTAAGAGAGGAAAACCAGTACAAGATTTTATTCACCACAAAGTTAGGCACATATGCTTACAAGAAGATGAACTTTGTATTATCAAATGTTAGAGAAACTTTCCAAAGATCCATGGACGTGGATTTCCAAGGATTCTTGAACCAGATGGTACTAGTCTACTTGGATGACATAATAGTTTTTTCCAAGAAGGGTAGTGAGCACTTAGATCACCTAAGGTTTATTTTTGAAAGGTGTAGAGAGTATGGGATTTCTTTAAATCCCAAGAAATGTGTATTTATTGTTCATGAAAGAAAAAATTTGGGTCACATTATCTATAAAAAAGGGATTATCCATTGACCATGATAAAATAAGTGTTATCATAGCACTATATTTGCCCAAACACAAGAAAGGAATCTAGAGCTTCCTTGGGAGAATAAATTTTGTAAGAAGGTTATACCTGGTTTTACAAACCTGGTCAAACCCATCACTACCATGTTGAAGAAGAGCTAAGTTTTCACTTGGTCAAAGGAAGGTAAAGTAAATTTTGAGGCTATCAAGAAAGCCATTTCCCAAGCACCCTCACTCATAAATCCTAATTTCTCAAGTGAGTTCATATTATACACCTTTACCAATGTTGATCGTATATCATCTATGTTGATGTAGAAGAATGGTAAAGAATTTGATCAACCAATTACCTTTTTTAGTTAAGGCATTGAGGGATATGAGGTGAGGTACACTTTTATATAGAAGTAGGTTCTTATATCTTTGATAAGCCTTGAAAATTTTAGACCAATGCTCTTCAAAATAAGGTTTTTCTAATGGTGTTTCCCCTTGAAGTGAGGGATTTTATCCTCAATAAGGATTTGAATGAGAACAGAGCCAGCTTGATTACCAAGGTCATGGAGTATGCTATGGAAATCAAGGTCACTAAGCTAGTAAGAGGCTAAGGCTTATGTGATAATATGATATATGTTATTCAAGAAGACAAAGAATTTATTTTGGTGACACAAGATAACTCACAAACTGTAATCACATAAAAATGCAATTTGTACAACTTGAGCAGGACTTGTGACATCAAAACCATAGGTCTTGCTTGCTTGCTTGCATAACCCACTAGGCATGTTTTCACTTCTTCCTAGTCACTTGAAGCCTTCTTAAATCAGCCCCAACTACCCTAGACTCCTCTCCTAAGCATAGACATATCCCCTTAGACAATAGCACCATAAGTTGGACTATAACACTCAACCCTAGGGTGTTCACTTTCCAATGCTATTGTCCAAGTCACTCTTAGCCTCAAATAGTCATATTTCCTCATATCCTTATCTTTTTCCCTATCATGAAGTCATCTAATCTAGGATCATTAATTTTCCTATAAAATCATATTCAAGGGTCGTTTAGAAGGGTTTAAAATCATTCAAAATGTATGAGCTAGAAATACACTAAGCACAATCAAGAAAATATTCCTACTTTCTACATACAACCAACCACTACTATTTCCAACCTATTCAAACTCCCGCACAAGTCATGAGTCATCTCAAGATTTCCCATATTTACACAATACTTGCATTGCATACGCAAGATTGCACAATAAACATTAAATTTTGGAGAAATACATTGGCCTTGATCCATCCTCAAAGTATTGGTATGTAAGTAGTGTGCCCACACATGGGGTGTGATTGTAAATTTAGTACATAATACACACTAACCCCTTTTTCTAGCTAATTCAAGACCACTTGTCAAGCCTAAGGAGGAACTAGGAATTTAGAGGATATAATCAGGTAAACACAAAGCTTCATGGATGATTGATACCTAAGATTCTAGACATAGAGCCTCTTGAAATATTAGAATAGAACCTAGAAATCTCAAAAGAAGCAAATTAGAAGGACTATAATGTTTAAAATTAGACTATAGCATTGGACCTCCAAGTGTCCAATTTCTAGCACTACTGTCTAGGTAGAAAATAGACTTTTGGGTCCTATTTTCAATAGTCTACCTAGTCAGATCAGTAATTTGTAGTTCCAAAATCCTTCATCTTAGTCTAAAAATCAACTAAGTTAACTCTCTATCCCCTTGCTTGCTATTTTTAATAATTAATTGATCAAATCTAGATTTAGCAAATTAGTAGATTGTGTAGACACCGAAATCATGTCTATCCCTTGGTCATCCTCCCCCTTGGTCTCCTTGGTCCACCCCCTAAACATTCCTAACCCACACACTTATTAATTTAAAATAAATTAACTATTTTAAATTAATAACCCCCTTGACACATCACCCATGCCTCCCTCACCCCATGCCAAATCTTAATTACTTAAACCCCATTTCATCCCTCCCACTAACCTCTCATGCTCACTTAATCTGCCTTGGACCATTTTCCAATGATAGTTAGACTTGGTAGTTGGAAGAATAGGCAAAAACCCTAAAAATATCCTCTTTTCCCATTCTTCAGCCACCGATGTCGGTCATTATTCAGCCAACATCAGCAGTTTTGCTGGTGTCAGTTCCTTTAAGACTACATTTTTGCTTTTATTGCTGCCCCCCTCTATGAACGTGAATTCTCTTGCTCCAGACTTCAAGCTCTCTCACTCCTCAACTTCTTGCAGGCATCAGCATTTCAATAACACTCTCCAGGCTCAAAGGTTCTGCTCTAGTCATTCTGCACCAAATTGAAGGTTGCACGACACCTCTAGCATCTGCCACAACAGAAATAGACTTCCTGCAGCTCTGCCTCTCCACCCACAACTAAGTATTTGTACTGGTTTTCTTTTCAGTGTTCTTTTAAATACGTTAGCAATCTATTACTACACATTTCCAAGAATTCTTGACACAACCCAATCTGTCCTTCTTGGAGAGGCTAAAAAGCCTTATCTCACCCTTATCTCTCTTTTTGCCCCTATCATCTATTCAGTCTCTTTTTAGCCACACTCTCTATCTTATTGACCCAAAACCAGCCACTAAAACTCTCACAGACACCCAAACTACTTTGCTGACTACAGATAGACCTGAGACTCGTCAAAGCCTCATTGCCCCGACCAACGCCGGCCACCAGGCCCATTTCCCCTACCGACATCAGCAGACTAACCAATGCTGGTGACCTTAACAAACCGACGCCCATTGACTCCCCTGCAAAACTACACAGAGCCTCAGACATCCCAGAGCATTCTGCAAACCATACTCTCTGACCTGTTGACCCAGCACAAGCCACTAAGAATCCCATAGACCTCTTAAACCACTTTGTTGACTACAGATGGACCTAAAACTTGTCCAAAGCCTCACGGTCTTGATTGATGCTGGCCACCAGGCCCATTGCCCCTACCGACGTCGGCAAACTAACTAACATCGGTGACCTTGACCTACCGACACCAACAGAAATACCGATGCTGGTGATTGTGGAAGATAGATTGCTACATACAGGTACGCATTTGTTTCCATTTCTATTATTTAGTCTTTTATCATTCCTTTTTCTAGTAGTATTCTGTTCTTTTTTAACCAGTGGACTATCACCCTTCCAGGAAGTCTTCACACTTTTGGGATCAAGCATTACTTAGCAGTCCACTACCTACCTATCTAACAATTTTCTTGTTTAAGCCTTTCTTATCTGTAGGTGTCATCTTCCACAACCAAAGAGGAGTCCCTACGTCATCTGGATATGGTGCACAGACCTCATCTAGGTATCATCTAACCCTAGACTAGTACTTTAGTTTCTTGTTTATTTTGAATGTAGAAAAGCAAAAAATAGTTTGAAACATTCTGGCATGCCCGGTGGGACCCTAGGAATTCTCCTTGGGTTCATATTTTTTTCTTCTAAGCATACTTTTCATAGAGGTGCATTAGGTCTCTCCTTGCATCTCTCTTCTTCTATCTCTTCTGAAAAGACATCATTAGCAAAGTTAAAAAGAATCCATCTTTTTCTTTCTTTCCTACATCTTAGACTAGTCAAAGTCATACTCTTCAACCTTTTATTCACTTGTCTACATACAAACACACATTTCAATTTGGGCTTAAAATCTATTGCATCTCATTTCTGATTGAATGCATATTTAGTCCACACATCTAGTAATTAAAAATGCATCATGAATAAATTATAGCACACTTATGTTACACAACCTAACCACTTGCACAAAATCAAACATCTAAACTTACCTAAGACAAGGTCTGACTAGGATTTCATCACCTAGCAGATACCTTACCCTTCTCGGTGATCCCACTTGGACTTCACTACCAAGGGGAAAGCCCACTCTATTCTCTGGCAGAGTATAAACTCTTGGGGAAGTATATACTGGCTAAGCAGCCCAGCTCGGCTCTGGGTTCGTGAAGTGAGGGGAGCAAGCTCCTAACACCAGTTCACGTATGGAACCTAACATAGACATTGAGCACCAAAACTAACCTAAAACCAACCTTAGACTGCTTTTTCTAGGACCTGTCCTATAAGCCAACCTCCCAAAACACACTCTAAGGCATAAGCCAACAAGACTCTAAAAATTTATTCTTAGGAATTTAACGTTTAGGGTTTGCTTGTCTTCATCTTCTTTTCTATGCTTATCTAGTTTTTTAAACTAGTAAGGATGTATTACCTTACCTTGAATGGTTTTGACACATAGTCAAACCAAGACTCTTGTTGACCACGTGAGGCAACAACCGCTCCCACCTTTGCCTTCCATAACCAGTCCTCTAATGGAGTATCATTCAAAAATTGAATGAACTCCTACCCAACCAACCTCGACTCAGCCTCCCATTGTCCTTGAGGGGGACCAAGACTTTAAAAGGTTCCTTGACCTCAATGTCAAGGCCCTTCAACACTATCTCGCATGAAGTCAAATGCGAGACTCCTTAGGCAACCCAATTTATGGGATGCCAACGTCTTTAGCTGAGACAATAGCCATATCCACAGCATCTGTAATCTAGCCCATAGACACCTAGGCCATCACCTCAACTAATAACCAGCCCATGACTAATCTTCTAAGTGTGGCTTCTCCTTCTATCTCTGGGCCCACTTCCATTGCAGTTTCAACCCCCCATCAACTGTAGACTATTCAACAAACCTCTACCCCTTTCCAAAATCTAGTTGTCTCCATCCCGCCTACTCTCACCCCCATCAACACCAAGGTGGCCACTCATCCTTTGACTAGTGTTGCCACAATCCAACCACCTCT
Source organism: Torreya grandis (assembly GCA_037957365.1). NCBI lineage: Eukaryota > Viridiplantae > Streptophyta > Pinopsida > Cupressales > Taxaceae > Torreya > Torreya grandis. Next base: position 437,042 of record JARHVA010001356.1, read on the forward strand.
AGCAACATTAAGCCTAGTCATGCCTTCTACCTTCATGATGTAACCACCCCTGGCTTCGACATCTATCCTAATGACTAGTTATCAATACATTGTGCCCATACAAGTTAAACCAACTATGTCATACACCCCTTCTAGCACCTTCCAAGCACCTTACAACCTAGGGGGTGCCCCACCCATAAATTCATTAGCTGATCTAATCAAAATTCTGATGGATAAAATGTCTAATCTTGAGACCTCAGTTTTAGGCTCAAGAAATGTCCTTTCATATGACCAAATTTGCAATGAACCCATCCATCCCTCCATCCCAATATGGTTGTATCCCAATCAGTGGGAAATTCCTAAGTTTACTCACTTTTAGAGTAAGGAAGACCCACATCAACACCTATGAGCATTCAGACATGCTTGTTACTTGATCACACAAGATGATGTGTTACTGCTACGCACATTCCCAATGTCACTTTCTGGTGCTACCCTCGATTGGTACAACTCTCTCACCAGACACTCTCTTTTCACATTCACCCAACTAGCCCAACTTTTCTTTGACCACTTCTCGATCAATATCACCAAAAAAGTCTCTATCACAGACCTATACTCTATCAGACAATTTGACAATGAATCCATAGTTAATTTTGTTGCCTGTTGGAGAAGCTTGATCAACCAACTCTCCTTCTCTTTGCCTCAACCCAAACTCATCAAACTCTTTTCCCAGGTGTGTGCCAAACATATTTCATCCACTCTCTAGGTCCAAACATTCTGTACCTTTGACAAAGCTTTCACGATAGCTAGGAAGCTTGAACTACGTGCCATCAAGGAAAACAAAGTCAAATTGTGGAGTAAAAACCCTAACACCAAGTCCACTAACTCTTCCTCTAAACCTTCTTCTTCTAATTCCAAATCTAAGGCATCAGCTAATGCTGTAGTCATTAGACCATCATCTTCAACCACAACCAACCAATCTCAGCCTTCCACATTAGACTACATCACAAAACAATTCCAACAACGGTATACGCAGCATTAGTATACTCTGATAGGAGAATCATACGCATCTGTGCTGGATAAACTTGTCAAATAGGGAGTCCTCAATCTCCCCCAAATCTAACCACCCCCTCAATTTGATCCCTCACATGCCATCCCTGCGTGGTATAGGGAGAATGACTTTTGCAACTATCACCGTGTCAAAGGCCATGACATAGCCAACTATAAGACTCTCAAGAACATCATTCAGGACATGCTAGATAAAGGTGACCTTGTTTTGGATAACCCAAATGTGCCACCCAATCAAAGCATATACATCTTTAAACAACCTTTTCCTAATCATCCTCCTAGCCAAAATAATGTGCAGACCATGACTGATGACTCCCAAGAACATAATCTATGCATAGTCAACACGGTCTTGCCTCTCATTCCTGACCAACCTCTCTCACAGTCTCAAGAGGTTAGTCCACCCACCAATCTGTCACACGTGAAAGAACCCTCTTCTCCTATTAGTTCTCCATCGACTCCCCTTATATTGGAGGATGCCTTGACCATACCAACACCACTAGCCTCGCCTTCATCCTTCCTGCTGCTAATGGAGGACCCTACCCTTCCTACTCCTCAACCACAAGTAGAAAGCACAATCATCCCTACCCTCTACCCTCTTGAGGAGCCACATTCTCTGATTCTTTCTCCACCAAGAGAAGAACCTATCTCTCCACCTTTTTCGACCAAAGACAATCCAGTTATGACTCCTTTATGCCTTAGATCTGAGATTGCTATACCTAACACATTTTTGGCACCGCAACCATCCACATCTTCTGAAGGACCAAAGCCTCATCCAACATCTTCCCAACCATTCTCTTAATTGGTGGAGAAATTAGGACTTCTCCATTCAAGGAAATTGGAGCATCAGGCATTATGGGAGTGACTCAAAGCTCCTCATCCTGCCCAGTTTGTCTCATCTCATGCCACCGACCCTCTTGTAACAAAATCCTCCAAAGTCGCCAACACAGCCCAGACTAAACCTCAACCACCCACATCAAGACCTAAACCCTCGCAAACACCCACCACATCAAAACCAATCAAGTCCCTCAGAGTTTGCCCCATCACTAACCTCACTCACCCGCAAGTGAAGGTAGACTTGAACAGTACCTCACCCAATAGTGGTCCTCAAACCAAACCAAAGAAGATTGCTAAACCATGGTGGTGAACCCCTCTGTCACCATCATTATTTCCCTCCATTTTGGGCCCTCATCCTTTTACCCTAATAAGAGTACTCCTTACTCCAACCCTTAACCAAAAAAAGTTACCTCTATTGCTTCCTTTGCCTACCACAAGCCTACCACCTCTGAAAAATTCAGCACCTCTCACAAAGAAACTGTCATCTTCCGACGTAGCCAAACCACCAACCCAAAAGGTGGTATAGAAACCTCCTTCAACACCTCCCAAATAGAAGTCATCAACACCTCATGCATCAACAAGCATGGACCCTTTAGTGGGTTCATATGCTTTGATATTGTGCCAACTTTTGCAAACCTCTAGCATAACCCTTCTACTTATCAAGCCATTCCAACCTCTCAGGTTAAAACCTTCCTAGTTCGATGATACTAAAATTTGCCTATATCATCGCACACCAAGACATGATACCAAGAATTACTATGCCCTCAAGGTTGTCATTCACCAATACATGGAAAAAGACACCCTTCTCCTTGAGGACACTATCGTTAGACCTTTGACACCTTCATGTATCTCTCAAACCTCCTCGCCCTCATTGACATCTCATCAACAGACTATGGTCCCTTCACCTCTTTTTCCCCCTCTCTTCGAAATTAATGCCATCCACATAACCACTAGGTCACAAAAGGATAAGGCAGAAGAAAAATCTATTATTCCTTGGACCTACCCTTTTATCAAGCCATCTCAACCACCAAAGCCCAAGATTTCCATCCTGGGTGCATCCCAACCCTCTTCTCCAAGGGCAATCTATGACTCTATGTTAAAATAGCTTCACCAAACGCCTATGAAGATGACCTTATATGACCTCATCCAAAGCTCATCCCAACATCGTCAAGCTCTAATCAAAACCTTATAGGTAGTGGAGGTCCAACTCAAAGACCCCCAACCACTAGCTGACTTAATCCACTTGTTATCCCCCGTCGCCTCTATCACTTTCAGCGATTCTAAAATTCCTACCTCTAATTCGAAAGATCAGGATGCTACTCTTTTCATCATAGCCTATGTTGATCGAACCTACATTAAGCGAGTTATGATTGATAGAGGTGCTAGCATTAATATCATTTCTACCCATGCCTTTGATCAATTGGCCTTCCCCAAGAAATGCATATCAAAAACTGATGCAATCCTTTAATCTTTTAATGACACCATTGCTACCACCATTGGCACCGTCATCCTTCATATTCACATCAGCTTGCACACAATCCTAGAGCTCTTCTACATCATCAAGGGAGAGTTCTAATATAACATGTTATTAGGACAACCTTGGATCCGTGCCATGGCTTATGTCTCTTCTACACTACACCGTTGTGTCAAATTTGAACATGATGGGCAAGTCCATGTCATTCCCAATGACCCATCCCCTTTCAAGACTTATAACATGACCTATCAACTAAATGACATTCTCATTCCTCTTAAGACACCAGCTAAGACACCACCTCCATCCACGAAAGCTTCAACTAGTACTCAAATGGTGGTTTCCCTCACATCACCTTCTCAAGTGACAACCAAGGACCCCATGGAAGATATCTTCCAATGACTTTCACTTAGGGAGTATCGCTAACTTACCTTAGACATGTTCCAGACTCTGCAAGAGTATGGACAGGTTCACCACAGTCCAAGTTATGACCATCAAATAAGAATGGTCATTCCTTACAGTCCTCCTAACCTCTAAACAAATCTTATCTATGGGGGCCTAGATCAAGCTCCTATTTATGGGAATCCTCTCTCCTCACCTTAACCATTCACATCTGACTTCTATTTTCTTGGCAACCCCACCTTTGCTCATACCTATCTCTATAGGTGTGCATGGAAGGGTTTTGGCTTTGGGTGTTATGAACAAGGCTCCCATCAGCCCATCAAACCACTAAATGATGACAATGCCAAGAAATGATATGGTCTAGGTTTCTAAGAACCCACCATGGCCTCTGCAAACCCTTGTCTCGAACCCATCCTAGACCAATCTCTACCAAACTCACCTATTCCTCCCTCTTCACCTACGAAGTCGGTGGTTTCCATCCATCCTAGTTTTTTTGCATAAACACCATCAGCTTGGAACCCCTAACCTATCAACTAAATGGTGTCTCCAGGTCTCTCCCTCACATTTATCCCAACATGATAGACAATGAGTTGACAACCATCAACACTGTCCACTGCATAGACGACGACGCGATTCTCACCTACATGGGCACCGATGACTCTTTCATTCAATGCTCCCTCCCTTTTGACATGTAGGTTATGTTAAATGAATTGACCATTGACATTAACCTTCCATCTTTTGATGTTCCTCACGTCTTAAAGATTGGTCAATCTTTGGACACCCAGGAGCAGATCGACTACACCACATTTCTTTCAAACCATAGCAAGGCCTTTGCCTAGACCTACAGTGACATGCCTAGCATTGACCTTAACATTGCCACTCACAACATCATCATAAACTTAGAGGCTAAGCCTGTTAGGCAAAAGCTTCACAAGATGCATCCTCACATTGTGCTCCTTATCAAAGAGGAGCTTCAGCGTCTTCTCTCTGTCTCTTTCATCTAGACCATTGATTATCCGCAATGGGTGTCTAACATTGTCCCTGTCACCAAAGCAACTGGGGGGATCTAAATCTACATGAACTATCGTGACCTTAACCTGGCCTGCCCCAAAGATGATTTTCCTCTTCCCAACATCGACCAACTTGTTGATCTCACGACCGGTCATGAGATGTTATCACTCATGGACGGGTTCTTAGGATATAACTAAATCTTGATTGCACCAAAAGATTAGCACAAGACTACCTTCATTACCCCATGGGGGACTTTTTGCTATAGGGTCATGCCTTTTGGCCTCAAGAATGTAGGCACCACATATCAATGTGTCATGACTTACATTTTTCATGATCTCCTCCATAAAATCATGGAGGACTATGTGGATGACCTGCTTGGCAAATCTAAGCTTCGTCATGACCATCTGACCATCCTTAAGATCATCTTCTCTTGCCTTCTTTAGTATAATGTCCACCTTAACCCCAATTAATGCGTCTTTGGGGTCCTCTCAGGAAAGCTCCTAGGTTTCATCATTTCTCTTTGTGGCATTGAAATAGATCCCACTAAAATCTAGGCTATACTCAAAATGCCACCCCTGACCAATCTCAAGTAACTTCGCAGTCTGTAAGGGAAGCTCCAATCCATCTGTCGCTTCATCTCGAAGGTTTTTGACCACTACCAACCCTTTCATCACCTCCTCAAGAAGGATGTCTCCTTTAAATGGGATAAGGACTGCCAAGAGGCTTTTGAAGCCCTCAAACACTATCTGGTCTCTCCACCAGTCCTTATTCCACCTAAAGATGACCAACCCTTCTACCTTTACATCTCAGCAACCAACCATTCATTAGATGCCATGATCGCGCACCGAGACGAGCAACACCATGAGCAAGCGGTTTACTATATAAGCTAGACACTTGTCGACTATGAAACTTGGTATACCCATACCAAAAAACTCTGTTTGGCTTTAGTCTTTGCCACTACCAAGCTCTGTCATTATCTTCTCAATCACAAAACCTTTGTCATCACTCACACTGACCGTCTTAAATACATGCATTCCAAGCCATACAAAAACTAGCGTATGGCTTGTTGGCTCATGCTTCTTGCTGAGTTTGACTTGGAATTCATCAAGTAGAAATCCATAAAGGGGCAAACAATCACTGACCAACTAGCAGATGCCCCTCTACTTGACAATCAACCTTCTCGTTGTGATTTTCCTGATGAATCTATTGCCACTCTCTCGACTGATGACACATTCTACCAAATGACAATGTTCTTCGACGGCTCCAAATGTCAACTCGGTGGGGGTGCGGGGGTCATTCTCATCCCACACGAGGGTGAACCCATGCCTCTATCTTTTAAACTTGACTTTAAATGTACCAATAATATGGCTGAATATGAAGCCTTAATTTTGGGACTTCAAAGTGCCCTTTCTTTAAGCATCAAGACCATCAACATCTTTAGCGACTCATAACTTGTTGTCAATAAAATCAATGGTTCATATCTTTGTAAAAATGAAGTTTTGCAAAGATACAAACACCGTGTTGACACCCTCATAGCTTCTTTTGACCATTACTTCTTGTAGACTGTTCCTTGATCTATGAATAAGTTTGTTGACACCATGGCTTCTCTCACCTCGCATATTCCATCTTCATCAAGAATTTACGTCACGGTGCATCATGTACCATTTCCTTCATACATTTCCACTAACATCAACCTCATCAACACCATAGACTCTAGTCCATGAGATGTTTGGTATAAACAACTCGTGGACTACTTGGCTCATTCTATCATTCCTCCCAATCTCTCTAGCAATGCACAACGAGCTTTCATCAAATGCATGGCTCGATATACCATGCTAGGGGGTCTTCTCTATAAAAGAGGTTTTGATGGCCTTCTTCTTTGCTATTTGACCTCTACTGAAGCATCTCATGCCATTAAATAGGTTCACAATAGGATTTGTGGTAAGCACTTTAGTGGTAACTCAATTGCCAAGTGCATCCTTCACCTGGGCTATTATTGGCCCACTCTTCATCAAGACTATAGTGACTATGTTGGGCATTGTATCAAGTGCCAGCAGCACACTAACTTACTTCACCTCCCAAGCCATGCTCTATAAGTCGCTCAAGATTTTTGGCCTTTTTCAAAGTGGGGTTTAGATCTCATCAGTGAGATTAACCTTCATTCATCTCTTTGTCATCAGTCCATTATCATTGCCACCAAGTATTTCACTAAGTGGGTGGAAGCTGTTCCTCTCATCTCCACAAAATTAGACAAAATTGTTGACTTCATCAGCACCCACATCATTTGTCATTTTGGTGTCCCTCACAAAATCATTACCAATAACTGCAAGTCATTTAAAAACAAAATTGTCCAAAAACTTTTTGACTCATTTGGCATCAAGCTTAGCTTCTCTTCGCCTTACCACCCACAAGCAAATGGGCAGGCCAAGGCTTCCAACAAAATTTTAACTAAAATTCTCATGAAAGTGGTCAACGACACTAGAAGGGACTGGCACATTCACATTCCCTTCACTTTATGGGCCTACTGCACTAGCATCCAAACCTCTACGAGTGCTACACCTTTCTCTTTAGTGTATGGAATAGAGGTTGTCCTACCTCTTGAAGTACATATCCTATTTTTGCACATCTCTCTACATGACATTCTTTCTAATGATGACTTTCATCAAGATCACTTAGCTCAACTTGAGTTACTCGATGAACGTCAACTTGCTGCCCTCAACCATCTCCATGTCTATCAAAATTGCATCAAGCGAGCCTATGAAAAAAATTTGAGAGAATGAGATTTCAAAATTAGAGACCTCATCCTCAAAGAAAATCAACACGTGACCAATATGGAATAGAGTAAACGAGGCAAATTTGCTCTTAATTAGATCGAACCTTACATCATCACGCACAGGTATGGATCAGGGACTTATCGTCTATCTTCTCTCGAAGGCTGACCAGAACTTGAGCCCCTTAATGCCTTGCATCTGCGACCATTCTACTATTAGTTGAGTACTCATTCACTTGACATTTAATTTGAGCTTGTCCCTTGAGCAATCCCTGTCCTCTTTATCCTCATTCCTTTCAGCCCTATTCCCTTAAGCAAACCTATGTAACCCTTTTATACAGTATGAATGCTTTATCCTAATAAAAGGGAGCCCTTGAACTTCTATAGTTTTTTCCATGACTCAAAATTTTGTCAAAAATAAATTGATGTCAAAATATCCAAGGTCATAAACTCAAAAAGTAGAGTGCTCCCTCGAAGGATAGTTGTACTATCATTGCTATAGCTAATAGACTGCTCCCTCAAAGGACAGCTATTCAAAGCCCTCAAACAAACATATAAAGCAAAAATATAGACCACTCCCTTGAAGGATGGCTATGCCTAAAACTCTTGCTACAAATAGCACTCTCTTAGAAGCTTCCTACATCGATTAGCTTCACAAATGATCACAAAACAACATGACATCTCTATGTAGAGTTCCTACATTGATCTGTCTTCTCAAAAAAAAAGGGGGGTCATGGACTTGGCTTGTAGTCGTCTCAGGGTCTCTTATAGCAAGGGGCAATGTTATCCCTATTAAAAAGGGTTACCCTATCCTAACATATCACATCACCTACTCAAGGGACTTCGATCTCATTTTAATGTCAAAGTGATTTGCTTACTTCTCTAACACAACCCATGGTCAAAGACGTAATGCATGAATGGGGCTTTTGTTTGCAAAACCCTTATTTATGCTAGCATTATGGTTCTTGTCAATAAAAGGGCACAATGCCTTTCACTTCCTTCATACCTTTGGTCACATTAAACCAAATCATTTTCCAACCAAACCAACCTAACCAAACCTTTTTCAACCACTCACGTTCTCATAACCTATTCACACTAGTTTCTATGGAAACTAATACACATGGAAGCTATCGACCACATAATTTATGTCAAGCATAAACCATTACTTGTTGAAGCATAAACAGACTCATTTCATTTTTATCATACATCCATCACCTAAAATAGACAATTGCTAGGGATGAAAAACCCTGACCAATGTTACAACATACACCATTGCACCATATGGAAAAGGCTGTAACATCATCTTACCCCTCATCATTTCAAGCATGTACCATCAGACGTATGGGATGTGTTAAATCATTATCATGACCAACTATCAACCATTTTGCCTCATTTGAAATACATTGGTCTGAGGCCCTTCCAACAAGGGCTATGTAGGTAGCACTCAAATGACATGACATCTTCTAGGGTTAGCTCAGCCACATCCATTTGTTCATCTACCTGATGGACAAACTATCTTACCTTTCACCATGACTTCACCATGATCTAGACCCAATTCATAACCGACCCTCTTCCTCCCTTTCAGGGAGAACTACATTAGCCTAAGGCCCTAACAATAGGGGCTATGTAGGTAGCACTCAGTTGACATGGGGTCTTCTGAGGTTAGCTCAGCCATTCCTTTGTCCATCCTTAACCAATGACCTTAGAGATCGTGACTATCTCCTCAGACCATGACCACTTCCAAGACAACTTTGCCTTGGTTATTTTTGCCCTTGCTACCTCATGACTAGTTAGCAAATTGTTCCCGACCCCCACAAGTATTGGATCGCGCTCTAGTTGATCCCCACTACTTGTGGCCTTTTTCATGTTTTAAAAGAGCACTTCTTGAGCCTGGGATACTTGGAACATGATGACCATTAGAGCTACAACTTGGCTCAAATAACCCAATCAACTACGACTAAATGTTGGGGCCTGGTTATTTCTATTTTAGCACTCCTCGACCTTTGACTATGACAATTTGACCTACCTATCACATGGTGTGGCATACATGTAATCCCACACTTTATAGCATTCACACCCTAGCCTTCATCCTTTCCATCCACTCTCTATCAAATTGACACCCGATCTCAGGCTCCCTTCCCTCGACTCCTGTTTTGAGGGGGGAACACCTCATCCCATACCTGGGGCAACCAACTCCTATTTTTGTCTTGCAATTCATCAAGAACAACCAACAAGACAAAAAGGGGCAAATGTAGACACCGAAATCATGCCTATCCCTTGGTCATCCTCCCCCTTGGTCTCCTTGGTCCACCCCCTAAACATTCCTAACCCACACACTTATTAATTTAAAATAAATTAACTATTTTAAATTAATAACCCCCTTGACACATCACCCATGCCTCCCTCACCCCATGCCAAATCTTAGTTACTTAAACCCCATTTCATCCCTCCCACTAACCTCTCGCGCTCACTTAATCTACCTTGGACCATTTTCCACCAATAGTTAGACCTGGTAGTTGGAAGAATGGGCAAAAAGGCTAAAAATAGCCTCTTTTCCCATTCTTCAGCTGTCGACATCAGTCATTATTTGGTCGATGTCAGCAATTTTTCCAACATCAGTTCCTTTAAGACTACATTTTTACTTCTATTGCCACCCCCCTCCGCGAATGTGAATTCTCTTGCTCCAAACTTTAAGCTCTCTCACTCCTCAACTTCTTGCAGGCATCATTGTTTCAACAGCACTCTCTAGGCTCAGAGGTTCTACTCCAGTCATTCTACACCAGATTGAAGGTTGCACGACACCTCCAATATCTGCCACAATAGAAACAGACTTCTTGCAGCTCTACCTCTCCACCCACAGCTAAGTATTTGTACTAGTTTTTTCATTTCAGTGTTCTTTTAAATACGTTAACAATATATTATTACACATTTCCAAGCATTCTTGACACAACTCAATCTATTCTTCTTAGAGAGGCTAAAAATCCTTCTCTCACCCTTATCTCTCTTTTTTCCCCTGTCATCCATTCAGTCTTTTTTTAGCCACACTCTCTATCCTATTGACCCAAAACTAGCCACTAAAACTCTCACAGACACCCAAACTACTTTGTTGACTATAGATAGACCTGAGACTCATCTAAAGCCTCACTGCCCCAACTGATGCCGACCACTAGGCCCATTTCCCCTATCGATGTCAACAGACTAACCAATGCTAGCGACCTTAACAAACTGACACCCATTGACTCCCCTGCAAACCTACACAGAGCCTCAGACATCCCAGAGCATTTTGTAGACCATACTCTCTGACCTGTTGACCCAGCACAAGCCACTAAGACTCCCATAGACCTCTCAAACCACTTTGTTAACTATATACAGACCTAAAACTTGTCCAAAGCCTCACTATCCTGACCGATGCTGGCCACCAGGCCCATTGCGCCTACCGACATTGGCAGACTAACCGACGTCGGTGACCTTAACCTACCGACACCGGTAGAAATACCAACATCGGTGACTATGGAAGACAGATTGCTACATAGAGGTATGCATTTGTTTCCATTTCTATTTTTTAGTCTTTTATCATTCCTTTTTCTAGCAGTATTCTGTTCTTTGTCAACCAGTGGACTATCACCCTTCCAAGAAGTCTTCACACTTTTGGGATCAAGCATTGCTTGGTAGTCCTCTACCTACCTATCAAAAAAATTTCTTGTTTAAGCCTCTCTTATCTACAGGTGTCATCCTCCACAGCTAAAGAGGAGTCCCTATGTCATCTGGATACGGTGCGCAAACCTCATCTGGGTATCATCTAACCCTAGACCATTACTTTAGTTTCTTGTTTCTTTTGAATGTAGAAAAGCAAAAAATAATTTGAAACAGATTGATTTAGGCATACTATATTCACATATTTTTTAGATTAATCCATACCTATTTACTAATTAGGAAATTAAACCCTTAGTTTCCCAAAAATAGTAAAACATTTGGTGAACATGTTTGGCAACTTTGTATCCTTTTTTGTACAAATTCTAAACTACTATTTTAGACTTTTGTGTTTCTTTTATCTAATTATTTCTATTTTTAATCCATTACCTATTAAAACTTATCATAAAACATTTAAATACATTTCAAATTATTTTCATACTTGTACAATGGACCAATATACCAGTTTTGATGAAAATGATAAAATAAAGCTTCAATAACTCTTAACCAAACACCCAGATATGAAAGATGACATGATTAGAATAATACAAGAGGAACAACAAAAGGAAACCAATGGTCAATATTCTAAAACTATAGAAATACCAATTACACATGACACTATGGGGGAAACTATGTCACAACAACCCCCTATAATAGCCCAACCTTCTTTTATGCGACCAGTTGTAGCTAGTACATCCCTATCTCCTAATGTGGTAGCCCTTATGCAAGAGATTAAATCTCTTCAATCTAAGATGTAACATATTGATCAAGGTACCACTAGATCTACACAAGCATTAGATTTTGTCACTTTATTACATACACCTTTGGCATGACATATAACTACTACACCCTTGCCACTTGGATTTGTGAAACCTATGCTCACTTTTTACGATGGAAAGGGTGATCTAGAGACATATTTGAGAGCCTTTCATGTATCATGTTTATATTATGTACCAAATTATGGGCTATTAACTAAGTTATTTCCAAGAAGCCTTGAGGATTATGCACTATAATGGTTTTATAGTCTACCAAATTAATCAGTTAATGCATTCAATCCTCTTGCCATAATGTTCCTAGCATACTTCAATATCAACATCGATGATAAGGTCTCATATACTCAAATCACAAAATATAAATAGAAGTAAAATGAGCCTCTCACTAAGTATGTTCTTAGATATCAGATCATATTGGCTAAGATGACTAGCCCTATGGCAGATCAAGAGTTATAAGACCTCTTCAAATAGATACTTCTATAGGTTTTGTACAAGACAATCATGTTTAAAAGATTTTGTTCTTTCACTAAATTATGTCACACTTTAAAAGAATGAGAAATCAAACTCATATCAATAGGCAAACTCAAGTACACAAGTGTATTAGATACAACTAATAAGAGTAACAACAAAGTCCCATATAAGGTCAAGTTTAAAGATAACAAAGGATAGACTCAACAAATAATCAATGTGGCTTTAGAGCCCCCATAGAGAGTCACATTATCAACACATCCTTGATGACATTTTAGAAATCTACCGGTTTCTCTAGCCAAAGTTCTATAGTAGCTACTAGAATGTAATATCAATTTTCTACCTCCTATCAGAGAAGTTGATCTAGTAAATCATCTTTCATGGGGATATGATCAGAATGCATTTTAAAAATTTCATAGGGCACCAGGCCATACTAAAAATTGATGCATTAGTCTTAGGAATAATATACAAGATTTAATTAATGACAACCAAATTGATCTAGGCACTTTAGTTGAGCCTCCTCAGGCCAAATTAATGTATGATAAGTCACTTAAAATATTTTTATATCCATTTCCACAGCATAGCAAGTTATATGTATAGGACACATCAAGTTTACATCATGTATATTAGGCATATCCTCCACTATCTACATATAGTGCACTGATAATTGATTCAAATCCATTGAGCCACATGATTGGTACCTTTTATTCTAGCCTTCTATCTCCTTTTCTGAGCAAGAGATTATCGAGGATGACATAGATTATCATGCACTCTTTATCAGGTATTTTATTCATGATCATCCCATTCATAATGTTCTAATTGATAATGGATCCAATGTTAACATGTGTACTATGACACTACTATAACACTTGGGGTATATAGAGTAGGATATCACTCTGACTAACATAGTTATCAATATATTTAGTGGACATAGTCATATTACATTGGGTGAGATATTCATTCCATTATAGGTTTATCTTACATGTATGACCACCCCACTCACTATAGTTCCTAGCATAGACATTTTTGACATGTTACTTGGTAGACCTTTGATATAAAAACTCTAAGTATTTCAATCTACAGTGCATTGATGCATGAAAATCATTCATGCTAATTAGGTTATTATAGCTACACGAGTTCCATATGAGTTTCCACTTCTAATTTTAGTGCCAGTTATAGTTCTAGATCTAGTTTTAATTTTAGCACCAGTTTTAGCTCCATTACCAGTACAAAGGGTCCATACACCTCCATAGATTTAGGATTCTAGATAGCTTCTAGCTACAAATTTCACACCTAGAGTAATTTCATTGAGATCTCAAGAATCTACACATCGATCACATGTTTAGAGAGCTTCTCCTACATAAAAATGGGTCCCTAATAGCCCTATAGTTGCAACTACTTCTCAAAGTTATAGAGGATCCCTAAAATGAGTTTCTACTTCCTAGATATCAAAATATTTATAACATATCTAGATTTTAGAACCTTAGTCTCAACATTTCCATCATGCCTCATGATCATGCACGATTCTACTTTTTGATATTGGACATCATGAAAGGAGTCTCATCTAAGACTCATCGGTTAGTATCATTCCTTTGTAGTATTTCCTATACATAGTCTCTTTTGCAAGATTGCACATAGCTTATTACAAAAATACAACAAAATACAAACTTAAAAAAAATGTCAATTGTATGCATCATCTATGTTCTTACATTACTAAAACACTATCTTATACTTACATTACACTATTCTATGCTACTTGTTTGTTGATTTATCTATATTACTAGGTTTCACTTGATCTTCTTTTAAGTGTGTGCAGTGCATCCAAATCCTTGATTGATTTATTCCACCCATCAAGTGGGTATCTTACATCTACACTCCAGATACATACCAATACATCTACCCAATGGGGGAACACTCTACATGACTACACCATCCAAGTTATGTCATTCTTACACTACACACTTTAGACATCTTGTTGTAGTATGTTCCTTACATAGATACTAAATTGACATCCATTGGAATTTATCACACTTCTATATTTCATAGCATATATATTAGTCGTGTATTACATATCTTGTATACTCTTGCTTCCTACTTTTTATAGTTAGATGAATATTTACATTTCTAGAACTTTTCTTGTTTCCACTCTTTGCTTTAATTAGCCAGATGTGTTTACATTTTTCCATTTCTTATTTACTTCTTATTTTTGTTTTAGGACATTTGCTAATGCTATTTTATTCTATCTATATGTGTGTGCCTTAGGACATTTACCAATGTCCCTTGCATGTGCCTTTCTATATGCTTGTGGCCCCTATGCCAATTTTTGCTTATTCTTTTTATGTGTGTATGTAGCATTTGAGCATGCCTTGTATGCTTATTTGGCCCCTTGGCTACCCTTGTGTGTTTATTGCTTCTTACTTTGTATACTTTTTTACTTGATCATTTTTCTCTGTGTGCAATTCCATGATTCCAATCATGCATTTACCTTGCTTCTTAGATGTCATGATGGACATCATGCTCCATCCCTCCATGTTACTAACAACTAACAACTAACATCTTGTATTGTATCTTTCTCTTATACATATGTTATTACATTGTTATATCTGTCTAGGAATACCCTTGTAGATCTATAATCTCTCTTTACAACTTTTTTTATATCTCGAGATCATGAATATCAAATGTTTTCATAGTTTAACACACTTGCAGGGATTTTTATTTTGAGGTCAGTCATTGTAGGGTCTTCATTCCTACCCTCAGAAGAAGGTGTAATAAATAGGGGTTTTGTCATAGAGATAAGAGCTTCTACTAGTAAAAAAATGTAGTTTCAAACCAATTCAATCCAGATTTTAGAATTCAATATAGGTAGGTCAGATCAGGTAGATAACAAAGAGCATAGTCCATTTTTTAGTTTTGGCTCTAGATAATAGCACCAAAAATGGGAATATAGCATTGGACCCCACAGTGTCCATTTTTTGGTGCTAGTGTCCAGATAGTAGGATTTCCAATTTTTTTAGAATCAAGTGGAAGGGTGAGTTTAGTCATTATTTTGACATAATAGTACAGTCTAGAATCCAATAGTTTTTAGCACTTTTCTACTCATAAAATCTAGATACAGGGGGTATCATGTGTGGCATGAGGGTTTTCACTTAAAGTTCATATAGGGAAGTTGATACAACTTTTAGTTCAAAATCTATATTCTAGACACCAATTATTGGGGGCAATATGCATGGCACATGGGCCTTCTCTTTTTTGAGTTTAGTACATTTTCTTGCATGTTCATAGCAGCTACATGCCTTATTCCATTTCCAGGTGGTTAGCATCACTTTCAAGTAATGTTTCATACAATTTTACTTCTCGAGTACTCAAGTTCTTAAGTTGATTCTAATTTTGGAGGGGATTTTTATATGAGTTCCAATCTCCATCTTTCAAAGTGGCCAACATTGGCCTAGATTCTAATTACATTCAGCTATCTACACCAACATTATCATATTACAACATGTTCATGGGATTCATGAGCCATCTTATATGACATTCAGCGTATACTGGTATATTGTTATTCATCTTCACATCATGAGGAAATGATGGAGTGAAAGGTATAACTAACCTTTGTATTCTTGATCCACCTATTCTGAGGGATTGGACACATAGTCCAGACATTGATTAGCACATGCATGATTTGTTAACTTCACATATTTAGTGATGATGGAGTTAAAGGGCCTACCTTTACATTCTTGAGCCACCTTCCAAGGGATTGAGCACTTAGCTCATCCATTGATATAACTCTTGGTTTAGTATTCATCTAGTATCACTCAACACAACCTAGTAGAATAACATGTTTTATATTGGTTCACATACCTGATGAGGTATATTCATTCCTTTCTCTTCCTTTCTCTCTCTTCACCTACCTTTGTACATTTTTATTTTAGATATGGCATATCTAGTAATAATTTATCTACATTTACTTTACTTATTTGTAGATTCACATAGTACAATTGCTCTCACCATGCATAAATCTAACATCACACAACTTCTTAGGATTAACCTCATAGGTAAGTTTAGGTATGATTATATTTTTCTCCTCTATCTTGGTATTTTTATTAGCTGTATAATTAGAATAAAGTGGGAGTAAATTTGATCACTTAAATATGAAATTTTTATAACTTGAGTATGACTTGTGACATCCAAACCATAGGTCTTTCCTGCTTGCTTGCGCAACCCACTAGGCATGTTTTCAATACTTCCCAGTCACTTGAAGCCTTCTTGAATCTATCCCAACTACCCCAAACTCCTCTCCCAAGCACATGCCTATCCCTTAAAGTCTTTGTCCCCTTAGACAATTTTACCATAACTTGGATTATAGCATTACACCCTAGGGTGTCCACTCTCTAGCACTATTATCTAAGTCACTCTTAGCCTCAAATAGTCAAATTTCCTTAAATCTGTATCTTTTTCCCTATCATATTAACATGAAGTCATCTAATCTAGGATCATTAGTTTCCCTATAAAATCCTATTCAAGAGTCATTTATAAGGGTTGTCAATCATTCAAAAGGCATGAGCTAGAAATACACTAAGCACACTCAAAAAAAAAAATTATTCTCTACATACAGCCAACCACTACTATTATAGCCTACTCAAACTCCCACACAAGTCATGAGGCATCTCAATATTACCTAGATTCACATAATACTTACATTACATACACAACATTACACAATACACATTCAATTTGGGAGAACTACATTGGCCTTGATCCTTCCTCAAAGTATTGGTATGTAGGCAGCATGACCACACATGGGGTATGATCATACATTTAGTTCATAATACATGCTAACCCCTTTTCATATTTGATTCAATACCACTCATCAAGCCTAAGGAGGAACTAATACCCTAGAGGATAGAAATAATTACACATAGAGATTCATGAATAATTGAGACCTAAGATTCCAGACACAAAGCCTACCAAAGTATCAAAATAGAAAATAGAAATCTTAGAAGAAGTAGATTAGAGGGATGATAGTGGTAAAAATAGGACTATAACACTCGACCTCCAGGTGTCCAATTTTTGGTGCTATTGTCTAGGTAGAAAATAGACTTTTGGGTCCTATTTTTGATAGTCTACCCAGTAAACTTAGTAATTTGTAGTTCTAAAATCCTCTATCTCAGTCCAAAAATCAATCTTATTTGTTATTTTTAGTAATTAATTGATCAAATCTAGATATAGCAAATTATTAGGTTAATTTAGGCATATTGAATTCACATATTTTCTAGATTAATCTAGACCTCTTTACTAATTATGAAATTAAACCCTTAATTTCCAAAAAAAGAAAATAGACTTTTGGATCTTGGTTTTTATAGTCTACCTAGTCAGCTCAGTAATTTATAGTTCTAGAATCCTCTATCTTAGTCCATAAATTAGCTAAGTTCACTCTTTATCCCCCTTTTTTCTATTTCTAATAATTAATTGATTAAATATATATTTAGTAAATCAATAGGTTAATTTAGGCATATTGTATTCACATATTTTCTAGATTAATCCAAACCTCTTTACTGATTAGGAAATTAAACCCTTCATTTCCCAAAAATAGTAAAACACAAATAGATGCACCTCTACCTCATACTAGTTGACTCTAGAACATGACACTTTTTTTTGGTAATAGGTGAATGTCCTCCAGGTATGGATAAAACAAAGAGAATGTAATTTAGACTTTGTTCTATATGTCATACATTAGTTAATGTATTTTTATTCAAGAAGGACCTCAATGGAGTGCTTCTTAGATACATAGATGGTAATCAAGTGACAAAGCTCTTGGAGCAGTTTCATGATGGACCTATAAGAGGCTACTTTGATCCAAGGATAATAGTAGCAAAGGTGATGAGAGATGGCTATTATTGGCCCAAAATTATCAAATATGCCTATGCATGGTTCAAAAAAATTTAGAATTTTGATCTCTTTGCAAGTAAACAAAGATTGGTAGCCCTTCCTCTTAACCCAATTTAGGTGGAGCAACCCTTCATGTAGTGGGGTTTGGACTTCATATGAATGATTAATACACCTTTTAGTAGAGGGCACAAATGGGTGCTCACTAATACTAACTAATTCACTAGGTGGGTGAAGTTAATTGACCTTAAAAAAGACAATGAAACATCAGTATTGGACTTTTATGATAACATAGTCACTAGGTTTGGTGTACTAACTACAATAATTTTAGATAATACCTTAACATTTATTGGCATGAATATAATTGAATGGGAACTTAAGATGGGAATATACCTTAGTGCATACTCTAATTACTACCCCCAAGGCAATGGATTAGCAAAGTCCATAAATAATAACTTGATAAGAATCATGAAAAGGACTATGGATGAGAATCAAAGAGTTTGGCACACAAATTTATGGATAACATTTATGGGCTGATAAAGTGACTCCTAAATTTGCCCTTGAAAACTCACCATTTGTCCTAGTATATGGGATGGAAGCCAAATTTACCATTTCTCTTGAACTACCTACCTTGGAGTTAGCCCATTAGCTTGAGTTGATGGAGAGTGAACCTATGAGCATGAGGATGGCAAAGCTCATGGAGCATGAACAAACGAGGGACATTGTAATGAAGACATTAAAAGTTAAATCAAGCTCAAGTCAAGAAATATTTTGATAAGGGAGCCATAGAAATGGACTTAGTCCTTAATTTGCATTCAAATCAATCCAAGCTAGATAACCATACCAAGTTTGATAGCTTGTGGACTAGCCCTTATTTAATTTATAAATGCAAACAACATAATGGTTTTTAGCTTGCCCACTTAGATGGAGAGGTATTACCCATCCCAATAAATGGAATTCATTTAAATCATTTTTATTAGGAGATTTTTCATCCATTTTAATATATTATAGTAGTTTTTCATGTTTTCCTCTAAGTTCCTTGTGCACATTTTCTTTTCAGTTGTGTGTTTTCTTTACATAAGTGCCTTGGGTAGATTATTTTATTTTATTCCTTTTTGTCCTTGTTGATTTAAAAGGAAGTTTTCTAGAAAGAGTCAACCTTGTATCAGTTTCATGTTAACTAGGAGGAAATATTTTAGATTTCATGCCCAATGGACTAGACCAAGGCAACTAATCGGTTGCATAATAGGCATGCAATCCCAAGATGTTGCCAAAAATGTTGGCCAAAATTGGCCCACATAAGAAAATTTACCTAGATATAGTTTGAATAGATGAGTACGGTTATTTTTGAGAGATTGATCTAGTTTTGGAAATAGTAGATAAAATTTATAATAATATCACTTGTTATTTTTAAGATTTTGAAACACTTTAAGCAAGCCTACAGTGTAATTTGATGACTTTAAGGAACAAGCTTGAGAGCAGGTCTAAAATTGCAAATGAAGTTTATGCCCTATAGGTCATTTAGGTAATGAATATGTTTTTAAGCTTATAAATGTTTTGGTAAGGTTTAATACCTCTTATTATCCTTCTAAAGAGATAATAGTTTTTAGCACAAGCCTAGAGGAAATAGATTATAATGGTATGTCATGCAAGAATGAATAGGTTAGTTCAATTTTACATTTTATAATTGCACTTAGAGAATATATCAAGGTTGAATAATTATATTCACATAATGTATTTAGTGTCATAAACATCCTCTACAAATTTGGTATCTTGATGAGTTTTCTATCTCAAGATATAAGTCTTCAAAGTTGAACTCGTAGAGTAGGACGTGAGCAGGGAAGTAAAATAGAAGCCACAGTAAATAGCCATTTGAATTCAAAAAATAACTCGGCAAGTTCAATTAGAATATATGGCTAAAAGTTTTCTAAATTATTGAAGATTGAGCCAACATCCAATGGCACATGGATGATCAACAAAGTCAATGGGTCTAGATAGATCAATGAAGCACATTAAATTGTGTAATTGAAGATTAATGGTGAGCACAAAGCCAACAAGTTAGAGGATACTTAGGTTAAATGTGGAGCTAACAAGTGGCATGATCATTATGAATTAAAGGATTAATAGTTTTTATTTAATTAATCAAAAAAGAAATTGATGGTGGCTTTAGGTTCAAAAGGTTAATGAGCTAGATTAAATGTGAGGTCGACACATGGCATAAGCACATGAATTGGATAAAGATTGATAATAAGATCCATGGATTAAACACAAGATTTCTAAGTGTCAAAATTTTGGAAGCTTGAAACAAATATTGATGCATTAAATTCAATCGAATCTCCATAAGGCATAAGATGGTGACACATGTTAGAAGAAGTAGCAGTCATATTTTAAAATATGTTAAATAGCATGACAAGGATGTCACACAAGTAGACACATTAGATCAAATAGTTTTGTGAAATAAGTTAGGTGAATGCATAGAACCAAGATCTAGAAATGATCTAGGTTGAGTTGGAATAGATGTATCGAAGGGCCAATATTAAATATTTGTTTGGACCTAGTTTGAGGATTTATATCTCAAAAACACTATTATTTGAAAGTGCAGTGATGTTTTACAACTTTGTTCATGGTATTTTTAAGGGATACAAATGTATAATGAGTTATCAACTTCAATAAATTATCAAGGTCAAAAATAGGTCATTCTAGGCCTAATAGAGATCAAGGTGCATAACTAGCTGTTGAAATGAGATCAAGCAACCTATGGATATCCATTGCAATTATGGCTATATGAAAACCAATAAATGGGATTGGTTTTCATCTATATTAAACCTATTTTCAGGTTTGGAGTAGGGGCATATTTGTGATTAGTACAAGGAGTGTCTCATATTTTGACATGGTCACACCCTCAACAAATAAGTACCTTTAGCCACTTAAAGCAAACATAGTTATGGCTTTGTCAAGTCCATGGATATGAGGATTTTGTCCTTCTAATGAATCCAAGTGAAATGTGGCATATGATTTGGGGATTAGATAATGTAGGTGGAGCATTCGATTCTTTTATAAAGCCTTTAATATTTTCCTTTCTTAGTAGGATCATGACTCATCATCTTCAAAATAGATTCTTGTCTTATAGTGTATATTCTTAGCCATTGAGAGGATTCAGAGGCTATTGGGACAAATTAAGGTTAATTTATTGATAAAAGACTAGTCTTGATTTGATAAAAGGATGGTAGAGTATTCATTAAAACATAATGGTAGCTCATTTAATGATTTATGATGACATGTTCCCTCTCACTCTCTCTTTGCCTTTTCTTTATATCTCCTATTTTTTTCATCATTATTAGGGGTTATCACTCTTGTAATTTTAGATAGACTCTCTCTTATTGTTTAAAGAGCAAGAGACTCTCATTTGATAAGGTTAAACCCTATCAAAATTTGTTATAATTACCTCTTGATGTAAAAAGATAATTTTTACCTATTTTTGGCCTTTGATTATTGTTTTAGTAAGTTTTTGCATGATGGCCTTGTGAAGGATATTATTTTATATCCATTATCCTTATTTCTTACCTATTCCAAGGTGTTTTAAAGCTATATTTAGGTCTAAATTTTTGTTTTTTTCCATTAATGGATGCTTATTTTGAGTCTTAGAATTCCTCTTTATTTCATTGATTGCTTGGTGAGCCTAGCTCATGAAATACTTATGCAATTAGCGAGTTCATGAGATTGTGTGAGAAAATATTATCTTATATTGATCTAGTGTGAGTTTTAAACATATGTGAGTCTTATTTAAATTTGGTGTATCACCCTTTATCTCTCTTAGTAACCCTTTTCCCCCTTTTAACACTTTTCCCAATACAAGAATTAGTTGAGGTGATCCATAAAGAGGAAGTTGGCCTTCTCTAGAGGTTCAACCCCACCATAGGATACCCATAGCCTAGGGTTATCCCAATATTGTGGTTTAGTCATAGGGAGCCTAAAGAACTCTCTCTAAGGGTATAGATTAACACCACAAAAATTACATTTATAGAAAATTTGTGGAAGGTAACTAAAGAATCACTTGTAATAGCAAAAGGAGAGAAGGTAGGTACATTATATTTATCTAATGGTAATGTTGACTCCTTTATTGATTTAGATTTTATAGAAATAGATATAAAATTATGGCACCACAAAATTGCACACATGAGTGAGAAAGGGATGTAGATTCTCCACTCAAAGAATTTGTTGCCAAATTTGAAGAATGTGGATTTGGACCTATGTGAGCACTGCATGTATGGAAAATAGATGAGGGTCAATTTTCTCATAATTGGGAAAACAAATAAGGATGAAAAGTTAAAGCTTGTGCATACATATGTATGGGGACCAACTCAAGTATCATCTCTTTGTTGATCTTCTTATTAGGTTACTTTTATTGATGATAAAACTAGAAAAAACTTGAGTTTATTACATACAAAAAAAATCTTTGGTTGAGAATGAGATAGAAAATAAGTCAAAGTGCATTAGATCAAATAATGAAGGTGACTATTGTAGTGAGAATTTTGATAATTACTATTCATCCCATAGGATTCATAGAGAGAAGATGGTTCCAAGAACACCAAAAAAATGGTGTGTCAAAAAGGATGAACATGAAAATCATGGAGTGTGTAAGGAGCATGATATCGCATGCAAATTTGCCCTTATAGTTTTGGGTAAATGCTATGGACACTATTGTTTACTTAATATATAGAGGGCTTTCAAGTCCTTTGGCTGGTTGCATTCAAGAGGAAGCATAAATTGGTAAAAAGGTAGACTATTCTTTTTTAAAGACTTTTAGTTGTGAAGCATTTGTCTATATTGATAAATAAAATAGAACCCAACTTGGAGAAAAATCAAAGAAATGTATTTTTATTGGATGTGAAGTTAATGATTTTGGTTATCGTTTATGGGATTTTTAAAACCATAAAATTATTAGGAGTAGAGATGTGATCTTTAATGAGAAGGTCATATACAGAGATCAATTACAGGGATATAAATAAAAAAATCCAAATATAGAATATACAGTACTTGATGAAATCATTAGAAATGAAATTCCAAAAGTGCTAAAAATTTAGAATGTGCAACAACTACAATAAGAACAAGTACCTCTAACTCTTGAAAGTGTATTTAGAAGATCTGTTGGGTGAATATTTTATCACCAGCTAACTAATGGGTGAAATAGGTGTTTCAACCATAGCATAAGGAGATTTATCAACCAAAATGTGTGGTTCTACCACATCAAGATGGGATAAATCTCTCCTCTCATCAAGGGGAGGTTCCCTAAAACTATAGAATAATATATACTATATATATAAGCTGAAAATAACACTCAGGGGTAGGACAACACCATCCATCTCTCTTTTTTAGAGATGATGTTCACAGATCAAAGGAGAAATCTAGAGTGATTGGTGAAGGTACTTCTCTTCTTTTAGAAGTAATATTTAGTCAACAGCCAGATTCCTTCCTGGATAGTAAATGTAATAGGGCATAGAAGCTAGCAAGATGAAGTGTAGCGCAAAGTCTCCACCTCAACTACCGAAGAGTAAAATATACGAAGCACAATGGGGGCACAAAGTCATCACAAAATCCTTTACAAAGAAACAAAAAAAACAAACACACTAAAGACAATTGTTGTAGCACAAAGTCTCTCCACAGTCAGCTTCAAGACACCTTCCTGATTACTTCCACTAGTTCTACTTATTTAATTAAATAAACAAGACAGCATCTAGGAAATAGACATAAGAACAATCCCCTAAATAACACAAGTTATTATAGCACAAAGTCTAAAAGTAACCTGCTTTCTCATTCATATAACAAAATATGATTAACAGTCTGAGCTCAAAGTATTAGTAATGCCTTTCAATTTGGGCAAAGTTTTGCTTCTACAATAGAGAGATCTCCTTAAAATATTAAGAGAGATTATAATATATAGCACTCTAAGATAGACTTAGGCACTTTGTTTCATGGAAATGACCCATGTTGCATTCAATGACTTGAATGCATTTCCATGAAAGAGCCATGCTGGAATAGGTCATCAGCCTTAACTTTGGCATTCTAAATCATATTAAATGTCCTTTCCTAAGCATGGGTTGCCTAGTTTTCTTTATGATGCTTACACAGTTGTCCATTCACCTTCACTTAATGAAGAAAAATAGACCACACCATTAAATGTTCACACTCTATGATGTCCACTTGGTGGACTATTCCACCTACTAGAAATAACTCTCCTACAAATATTTCTAGATTTCCTGTAGTTGTTCTCTCTTTCCTTGTCACATTTTGTCTTTTTCCTTGCAATTTGAGCTCTCAGGCTATCTTATTTAGCTGTTCACTGAGTTTGTCTTCAGGTTCTATGTCATATTTGAAAATAAATAGATATTTTATTACCCTAAATTTGGCATCCATAGGGACGTCATTGGTCACTCAGTCACTTAAACTAATTTGAACCTTAAACCTTTGAATCTTTGAAGTGCTTTAGTTTAATGGTTCAATGGTTTAGGTGGTTCAATCGGCTTGTCTGTTCACTCGACTCTTTGGTTCAATAATTCTTTGAACCCTTTGGTTGAACTCCTTGTTGAACTTCTTTTGCTTCTTCCATTCTCTCAAAGCTTCATTTTTGCACTTTAAACTTCTTTGAACCCTTTGAACCTTTGAACCATTTCGGTTCAAAGTTCAACGGTTCAATAGTTCATTCTCTTTCTTTATATCCTTTTATTCTCTAAGTCTTTTGAACTTATTGAACTCATTAAATCTTTGAACTCATTAAACCATTTTGGTTCAAAGTTCAACGGTTCAACAGTTCAACCTTCACTCTTTGAAGCCTTCTTTTCTTTAAGTCTGTTGAAGTCTTTGAACCTTTGAACCCATTAAACCTTTGAACCTTATGGAGGTGGGGTTCAATGGTTCAACATTTCAAAGTGGTTCATTATATTTGTTTGAAGCCCTCTGTTAAGTCTTTTGATTGAACCTTTGCATTGAACCATCCTCAAAACACTAAGGAAATGCCTTGAGTGTTTTAAACTTCCTTAGCTGAAAGCCCACCTGTTGAACCTATGACTTTCTTAGCTAAAAAGGCTTGAATATTTGAAAAACTTAACTACTCAAAACATTTTAAAATAAATAAAGAGACCATTTTGGCCTACAGGACCAAAATAATTAGCCTGTTGTCCATAAAAACAAGTGATGGATTTTGGGAACAACAGTTGGCTCTAGTTGGGAAACTTCCATCAATTGAAATTGAAGTAATTAAAGGGGGTAGAAACCAAAATCTCAGTGCCTTTAGGTGTGCCATTGGGCTATGGAGTCATGACACCCAAAAATAAATGCACCAAAAATAAAATAAACAATGCAAAACAAAAACATGAGACTATACAAAAATTATACATATGTACAACCAAAACTTATCTAATACTTCAAGAATTGAAGTGCTTTCGATGATGTCCATTACAAGGTAGAGAAAAGGGCATGCCATCTTGATACTTCAATAGGAAATTATTTTCACCATTGAGCTGATGAATAGAAAATGGGCCTCTCTATAAGGAATCAAATTTCTCATGCATTCCTTTTGGTTCTCTCCTCTTCTCCCATAACAAAACTTGATCTTCAATCTAAAATTCATAGGTTTTTGCTTTCTGGTCAAAGAGTCTTTTTACTAGGCTTTGATGCATAGCAATTCAGTCCACCACCATGGTTTGTTGCTCATTAATTTTAGTCAAGCACATGATCCTCTTGTCAATGGAGCTTTCATATGTCTGATCTTTGACTACCTTTGCCAATTTTAGTGCTGGTAATTCCAAGGTGATTGGTATCTCTGTGTTCAAACCATATAGAAGCTAGAAAGGTGACATACCTATCACCCTCTTGGGCATAATTTTGTCTACCCATAAAGCATCAAACAATGCTTTAAGCCAAGTTCTTTGATTGTTATCAACCAACTTCCTGATAATGGTCACCAAGTTCTTGTTGCTCAATTCTGCTTGACCATTTCCTTGTAGAAAATAGTCAAAAGAGTGGGAGAGAGTGATCCCATAATATAAATATAAATGGGTAATCTCATGAGAAGATAAATAGGCTACATTATCAGTCACAATCTTGGCTGGGACCCCAAAACTAGAAATGATGTTTTCTTTGAGGAAATTGCATACTACTTTTGAAGTAGCATGCTTGGCTGGAATAGCTTCCACCCATTTTGTGAAGTAATCTATGGTTGTGAGGACATAATCATGTCCAACACTTGAAGATAGGTTTACAGCACTAATGAAATCAATTTCCCATTACTGAAAGGGATCTTCAATTACTACTAGTTTGAGAGGTAATGCACCCAGTTTGGGTCTTCCAATGAACTACTAACACAGTTCACATTTACATACCCATTTGTATGCATTTTTAAATAGGGTAGACCAATAATACCTAGCTCATAGAATCTTATGTGTAGTTATAGGCATAGAAAAATGTCCTCCATAGGCCAAATTATGGAAGGATTCCAAGATTTTGTTCTATTGCACTTTATCCACGTAGTGAAGGAAAATTGCATCAAGGTTCCTCTTATATAGACCTTTGTCCCATAGAACAAAGTTGGCAGCTTTTAATTTAACAGTCCTCCTTTCTTTATGAGACATGTGAGTAGGACACTCACCATAGGTAAGAAAATAAGCAATATTTGAATATCACTCATTCATAATGGTGACAAAGAGGACTATTGATGTGTCTTTAACTTCCATTCCTTCATGCCCTATTTCTTCTAGTATGTTATCATTAATTAATTGGCAGAGGACCCTTCCCTACACAAGCTTTGTTGGTTTGATAACTAGATCAAGCTCCTAGATTTTAGCAATCCAATCGCCCATTTTGGTTCCAAACTCCTGCTAAGTTAATATGGACTTAACTATTGTATCAGGAAAAATGGCAACAGTGTGTGAGTTCAAGATGTAAAAATGGAAGTGCTTTACCACCTTTACCACTACAAAAGCATGTTTCTCCATGTTTGAGTACTTCATCTAATGAGTTTTGAGAGGGTAGCTCATGAAGGATATGAGAGACTTCACACCCTCTTTATTCTATTGAACCAGAATTGTTGAAAGTGTGTGTTCGGAAGCATAACTGTACATTATGAAGCCTTTCGTGTAATTTGGACAAACTAGAATTGGGGCATGGACGATGGCTATCTTGATATCTTGAAATATTGATTTACCTTCTTTAGTCTAGTTAAAAGTGGCCTTTTTCTTCATCATGTCCACAATGTGTAAAGTTTTCTCTATGAACTCAGGGATGAACCTTCATAAAAAGTTCACTTTTTTAAAGAAAGAGTAAATTGTAGTCTTACTAGTGGGCAGAGTAAGCTCTTAGATAGATTTGACTCTTTTTGAGTCAATATTTATGCCTTCTTGGGATACAGTGTGACTAAGAAGTTTCCTTTCTATAACCCCAAAAATTGACTTCTTGGGATTTAGAGAAATACCATTCTGCCTACATCATTCCATCACTTGTTGCAGATGGTGCATATGATCAAGATGATGCTTGGAAAACACTATCAAACCATTAAAGTATACCACAATGAACTTACCCATCTCATCTCTGAAAGCAAGGTCCATTTCTCTCTGGAAGGTGGCACCAGTATTTATCAAGCCAAAATGCATTCTTTGATATGCAAAGGTGCCCCAAGGTGTAGTGAAGGAAGTCTTATGTTGGTCTACTTCACCAACTTATACTTGATTGCACCTTGAGAAACCATCTAACATTGATAACATCTCTAAACTAGTCACCATCTGAAGGACTTGATCCATGATGGGTAGAGGGTATTTATCTTTTAGAGAGGATTGGTTCAAGTTTTTAAAATCCATGCAAAGGAAAATTTTGCCATTCTTTTTTCTCACAAGAACTATGTTCATAATCCATGTGGAATGATGGATTGGAAAAATTATTCTAGCTTTAACATTTTCTAAATCTCAAACAAAATAGCACCTGATATCTTGGGGTTGTACTGCCTAGATTTTTTCTTGTGAGGCAATGAATCACTCTTGAGAGGAATTTCATGGCAAATTTATTCAAGCCTGAGTGACTTCAGGTCATCATAGGAGTACGCTAGAAAATCTATGTATTGGTAGAGTAGAGTAGTAAACTTGAACTTCTATTTTGGAGTGAAACACTTTTTGATGTTCACCATCTTGGGATTTTCCTTAGTACCCAAATTTATTTGATCAAACTCCTAAGAGGAGCTTGAATATTTTTGTTGTTACTTGATGAACCTATCATGCTTATCAAATAGTTTCTCAAGAGAAACCAATCCTTTGGGAATTTTATTCCCTTTTAGCTATAGGTATTCTTTACCTACATCTAAGTTTGTTTTAGGGGTTGATTTGCATTTTTGAGGCTCACTACCTTTGAAATGAAGCTATTCAAAGCTGTCTTTTTGTTCTAGAAAGGTAATGATTTGGTTGTCACTATTGAACACCTACCAATGATTGGCATTATCAGGCACACTTGGTTAAAATACCAGTTTGATAGCATACCTATCTCCTTTAAAATCTAGGTGAGGAACCATGAGGGTTGTAGAAATAGCCAATGCATCAACTCAGTCATTGAACTCTCTAGACACTATAGAGATACTAAAAGCATCAAAGCTTTTGATTTGATCCCAAACCAGATTGTGATAATGGCACAATCTCTCATTTTTGGTTTGATACAAGTTCCTCCCCTGACAAACCACTAATTCAGCATCTCCTTTGGCATGAAGAAGCTTAATGCCTCTATCATGACTAGCCTTTAATATGAGCAACAGTGGTTCATATTCAATAGTGTTGTTGGTGTTATTGAGCTAAAACTTATATGAACAAAGAAAAATATCTCCTTTAAGAGATATCAACACAATCTTGGCTCCAAAACTAGTAGAACAACTATCATCAAATTCTACATCCAAACATCATCAAAAACTAATTTTTCCTTAGATTTTCCTTCATTTGGAGAGGAGGATTCTTCTCCACTTGCTTTGTGCTCTATTAAGTATTCTTCTATTTTGGCTAAATCAATTATTAGACTATCACATTCAAAAATTTCATCAGATGCCACATGAACCTCCATGGATAAGAAGTAATTACCCATTCTTGAAGACTCAAATAGAATTTGAGCTTCAAGGGATGACATTTGGGTAACAATATACTTCAATTCATTTTTAGGGAGCAGCCTCTACATGATACCTTTGACAGGGATCCTTGCCTCAGATAGGTCCATGCTTAACTTGCCACTAACATCTTTGCAAAAAATTTACCCAAGAAGGATGTCATATGAGGCTAAGATGTCAGCCACCAAGACTGTCATCTTGATTCTTTTTTTTGGAAATGTGGCAAATACAAACTGGGCATCTTTAATTTGTCCCAACAAAGGTACTTGTTTGTTTTCCATGGAAAAATATCTCTCAAAAGTCTTGGTTAGTGTGAGGCCAAGAGATTCAGCCACTTTGGCAGGCATGACATTGTTAGATGTGCCTGAGTCTATGATGCAATTTTTTAGTTGATGTTTATTTATCAATAGGGAGACATAAAATGGTTCTATCTTCTTAGGAGTAGCTAGAGGAGTAATGACAAGTTTATTCTAGGTGGATGTGTTCTTGGGGGGGATCAGGAGTTACTTTCAAAAAAAATTGTCCTACAGGGACAACTTTATCCTTCACACATTCCACTAATCTATCAAACTACTCAAGATTAGATTACAAGAATTCAAACTCAGTCATTTGAATTTTGGTCTTCTTGACATGGTCAACTATGTCAAATGACTAGAAAGGACTGATGACAGAGGAAGAAAGTTCATCCTTCTAGTTTTTTGGGGGTGTAGGACTAATCTACAAATTTAAAGTAGAAGATGAAGGAATACTTGAGGTACTTAGCTTTTTAGCAATCACCAGGTCCTTTGATTGAAAAGGCAGAGTGGTTCCTCACTTAACAATTGAAATTGATGGTTGAGCTAACTGGTTCTAAGACCATCAGGTGAATACAACATATTATCCATTAAATGCTTCACCTTTACTTCTGGGTTCATCCTAATAATTTACGAAACTAATGTTAGAGTCACCAGTTGTTTCATCTTGGTCTTCTACAAAGAGATCAATGCCATCTTCTAGGTTTAACTTAGGTTGGAAAGAAAAATTTGATTCAGTTTCAAGGTATCCAACTACTGAGTTAGTTGGAGCTACCTCAATGGTAAGTTTCCCCTATGGAGGAGGAAGAAGATTTGGCTGCCCTTGATTTCTGGTAGCATTGCCTTGATATGACTAATTGGGAAAAGTCCTCCTTGGTATATCTCGATACAAAGGAGCATACATCCCTTGCACCATTTGCTTTTTGAGAGCTAGTAACTCATTTTCTAGCTTCTGCATCATAGGATCAGTGATGCCTGTGGGTCAATACTCGACAGATAAAGAAGGTTTACTTCTATTAGGATCTCTTCTTATCTTCCCTACCAAGATGAGATCATCTTCTACCTCAGTGGCCAAATTCTATGCTATATCAAGGTATATGTGGCTAGCATGTCTTAACAAAAAACTCACTTTAGGCAGCTAAGAGTTGATAAAGAAGCATTTGAGATTCTCAACTATTGGCTACACAATGGTAGGAATCTTATTCCTTAGCTTGTCAAACTTAGTGATGAAATCCCTCATAGGTTCATAAGATTCCTTCTTCATTTGTGTGAGCTAGGGCAGTAGGGCATGCATATCTTTTGTAGGCTTGAATCTAGATTCAAACTTGGCTTTGAAGGTGTTCCAGTCAATCACGGTCTGGGCTTGCAAATGATAAAACCAGTCTATAGCAGCACCTTGTAAAGTTTTCATGAATAGATTGACTGCTACGTCCTCATACTCCACACCTATTATGCCACAAGCTATGTTATATGTTGCAATATGTTCATGAGGATGAACTCTCCCATCACCAAAGAACTTGGGGAAGTTCTTCCTAGAACTATGAGGCAGTTCTTGTAGAGGTGGAGTAAGATTGAGTAGACCAAAAGAGTTACCCCAGGGGCCTTGAGCTGCCATTATAAGACTATTAAAGGGAGGGATAACAAATCTTGGTGGGGTATGTATTGACAAAGCTCTACTAATAGTAGAAGTAAAAGCTTGGCCTGATAATGGAGACCTAATTTTTGTAGGAGGAAAACTCTTGATTTGTTGGAGGTGAGATGGTGAAGGAAACAAATCAAAATTACATTGCTACACTAGCTTGAAAATAGGGTCAACAATACCTTTAGCTCTTTGGCTTATTGTATAGCGTGGGGCTGCCAGATTATAAAGTAAAAAATGGAAAAGAATTGGCATTGCTTCAGCTTGAAGCTTGAGGCTTCAAACTGTGCATTCTTTCTAGTTGGCATGGAGCTGTCAGAGAAGACAAAAGAAACAAAATGTTTGGTCCCCAACATTTCTAATTTCATAGACCAGAGTATATAATGGAAATGGATAAGGATATGGAGATGGAAAAGAACTAGAATAGCTCGTTCGATTCTCCAGTAGAGTCACGAAAAAATTGTTGGATGAATATTTTGTCACTAGCTAACTGATGGGCAAAATAGGTTTTTCAACCATAGCATAAGGAGATTTATCAGCCAAAACGTGTGGGTCTACCACATCAGGATGGGACAAATCTCTCCTCTCATCAAGGGGAGGTTCCCTAAAACTATATAATACTATATACTATATATATATATATATAAGCTAAAAATAACACTCAGGGGTAGGACAACACCATCCATCTCTCTTTTTTCAGAGATGATGTTCACAGATCAAAGGAAAAATCTAGGGTGATTGGTGAAGCTACTTCTCTTCTTTCAAAAGTAATAGTTAGTCAATAGTCAGATTCCTTCCTAGATAGTAAATGTAATAGGGCATAGTAGCCAGCAAGATAAAGTGTAGTGCAAAGTCTCCACCTCAACTACTGAAGAGTAAAATATATGAAGGACAATGGGGGCACAATGTTTTCCTAAAATCCTTTACATAGAAACAAAAAAAAACACTAAAGGCAATTGTGGCAGCACAAAGTCTCTCCACAGTCAGCTTTAGGACACCTTCCTAATTACTTCCACTAGTTCTGCTTATTTAATTAAATGAACAAGACTGCATCTACGAAATAGACATAAGAACAATCCCCTAAATAACACAAGTTATTACAGCATAAAGTCTAAAAGTAACCTACTTTCTCATTCATATAACAAAATATGATTAACGATCTGAGCTCAAAGTCTCAATAATGCCTTTCAATTTGGGCAAAATTTTGCTTCTACAATAGAGAGATCTTCTTAAAATAATAAGAGAGATTAAAATATATAGCACTCCAAGAAAGACTTGGGTGCTTTATTTCATGGAAATGGTCCATAATGCATTCAATGCCTTGAATGCATTTCCATGAAAGAGCCATGCTAGAGTAGGTCATCAACCTTAACTTCAGCATTCTAAATCATATCAAACATCCTTTCCTAAGCATGGGTTGCCTATTCTTCTTTATGATGCTTACACGACTGTCCATTCACCTTCACTTAATGAAGAAAAATAGACCACACCATTAAATGTTCACACTCTATGATGTCCACCTGGTGGACTATTCCACCTACTAGAAATAACTCTCCTACAAATATTTCTAGATTTCCTATAGTTGTTCTCTCTTTCCTTGCCACATTTTGTCATTTTCCTTGCAATCTGAGCTCTCGAGCTATCTTCTTCAACTGTTCACTGAGTTTGTCTTCAGGTTCCATGCCATATTTGAAAATAAATAGATATTTTATTACCCTAAATTTGATGTCCATAGGGACGTCATTGGTCACTCAGTCATTTAAACTACTTTAAACCTTGAACCTTTGAATCTTTGAAGTGTTTCAGTTCAATGGTTCAATGGTTCAGGTGGTTCAATCAGCTTGTCTATTCACTTGGCTCTTTAGTTCAATCATTCTTTGAACCCTTTGGTTTAACTCCTTGTTGAACTTCTTCTACTTCTTCCATTCGCTCGAAGCTTCCTTTCTACACTTTGAACTTCTTTGAACCCTTTGAACCTTTGAACCATTTCAGTTCAAAGTTCAATATTTCATTCTCTTTCTTTTAATCCTTTTATTCTCTAAGTCTTTTGAACTTATTGAACTCGTTGAACCTTTGAACTCATTGAACCATTTTTGTTCAAGGTTTAATAGTTCAATAGTTCAACCTTCACTCTTTGAAGCCTTCTTTTGTTTAAGTCCATTGAAGTCTTTGAACCCATTGAACCTTGCAGAGGTAGGGTTCAATGGTTTAATAGTTCAAAGTGGTGCATTCTATTTGTTTGAAGCCCACCATTAAGTCTTTTGATCAAACCTTTGCATTAAACCATCCTCAAAACACTAAAGAAATGCCTTGAGTGTTTTAAACTTCCTTAGCTGAAAGCCTACCTGTTGAACCTACAACTTCCTTAGCTAAAAAAGATTGAATATTTGAAAAACTTAACTGTTTAAAACATTTTGAAAGAAAGAAAGAGACCATTTTGGCCTGCAGGACCAAAATAATCAGCCTATTGTCCACAAAAATAAGTGATAGATTTTGGGAACAACAAGATCTACCAAATTAAGTAGACTACCTAAACAATACTCTCTTTCACTTTATTATTTATTATTGATTGATGGTGGTGATCTAGAAAGATATGAATGAGTAATGCAAGTAAAAACTAAAAATAAGTGAGAGCAAGGCATGAAAGAGGAGATGAACTCTCTTGTACATAATCAAACTTGGGATTTGGCTTAGTTTTCTACAAGTAAAAGATAATTTTATAATAAATGGGTTTATAGGTTGAAGGAAGAAGATGCAGGAAAAAATAGGTACAAGCCCAAACTTTTTGTAATGGGTTTTGCACAAAAGAAAGGTATAGATTTTGACAAAACATTTTCTTAAGTTGTTAAAATGACTTCCATAAGAACGGTTTTAAGTTTGGTAGTAGTATAAGATTCCACCTTGAATAGTAAAATGTGAAGACTGATTTCCTTCATGGTGAGTTGGAGGAGGAAATATATATGGAGCAACCACAAGGATATGAAGTTAAAGGTAAGGATAAAATGGTTTACAGGTTGAATAAGAGTTTTTATGGCCTAAAGCAATCTCCAAGGTAGTGGTATATTAAATTTGACATGTTTATAATAAAACAAGGTTATAATAGATGTCATTCTAACCACTATGTTTATTTTAATAAATTAGATAATGGTAGATATATTATCTTTTTATTGTATGTAGATGGCATGCTTGTTGTAGGGTCTAACATGCAGGATATAAATGAGTTAAAAAAACTAACAAATTCATTTGCAATGAAGGATTTGGTTGTTGTAAAAAAAATCCTTAGTATGAGAATAATAAGAGATAGTAAAAATAGAAAATTGACATTATCTCAAGAAGAGTACATCAAGAAGCTATTAGTCATGTTCAATATGCAAAATGCAAAACCAATAAGTATACCTTTGAGGGGGAACTTTAAATTAAGCAATAAATAGTGTCTTTAAACATATGAATAAATCAATTATATGTCTAAATTTCCCTATGCTTTAGTAGATGGAAGTTTAATGTATGTTATGGTGTGCAAAAGACTAGACAATGCTCATACAGTGGGAGTTGTCAGTAGGTTTATGAATAATCCAAGAAAGAAGCATTAGGATCTAGTCAAGTGGATTCTTAGTTACTTGAGAGGGACCACTATAGACATTTGTGCTATGAAGGATTAGATGTTACCTTACAAGGATATGTTGATGTAGGCATGGTTAGAGATTTAGATGGCAGTAACATCACCATAGGTTATGTATTCACTATTGGTGACACAATAGTTAGTTGGATTTCAAAATTATAAAAGATAGTTGCTTTTTCAACTATAGAGGTAGAGTATATTGCAACTATAGAAATAATTAAGGAGATGATATAGATGAAATAGTTCATGGAAGAGTTGAGGCAAAAGCAGGAATATTTTAGGTTATATAGTGATAGTTAGAGTGTGATTCATTTCACAAATAACTCATCATTCTACTCAAGAACCAAACATATACAACTTGGGTATCACTTCATTTGTTTAGTTTTGGAGGGTGGTTAACTAAAATTTGAAAAGATACATACAAGTTAGAATCATATAGATATGCTAACAAAGGTAGTCATAAAGGAGAATTTGGAGAGTTATTTAGATTTAATAGGTCTTTAGGGATAACAAGGAAATAAGAAATAGGTCAGGGTCAAAGTTCAAAGAAAAGCCCAAGGAAGAGTTGTAGTAGTGGAGTTGCAACAATCAGTCTCCAAGTGGGAGATTATTGGATGGTAGAGCATGATCTTATTATAATGCCTAATTCTCTATGGGTTGGGGGGTTGGGGGGGATTCCCCCCCCCTATGGTCACCATCTAAAGTGAAAATTTTATGAAAATGCATTATAAAATATTATAATTTCATACTAAATCTAAACCATTCACTATTAGGTTGTAGATTTGATGATAGAAATTATGTTGGTGCATTTTTCCCTAATATGTGACCCTCCTTTAATATGAGGGCATTATAATCATGGTGATGTATAATGTGAGTAATGAGGATATTGCAATGGATGTTTTGTAGATTTATCCCTTCATTTTTTGGATTGAATAAGAGAAGAACTAGATGTGTATGTGTGGGCATAGCTCATATTGGGTGAACCAAATTAAATCTATGTCTTTCTTATATTATGTTTTCTAAATTTTATTTCCATATTTATTCCATTAATATTGATGTGTACTATATTCCTAACAACTGGTATCAGAGTTGAAGGTTCATTTAGTAGATAAACTCACAATAAAAGAGGGTTCTTAGTTTGAGTGGGAGTAATGGTGGAAGAAAGAAAATTTAAGGTCAAGATGTTTAATGGCCAAAAATACCAACTATGGAAGATTCAAATGTAGGAGTATCTATATTAGTTGTATCTTTTCCTACCATTGGGTGGAATAACAAAGAAATCGATGACTATGAAGGATGAAGAATGGGAGGTTCTTAATACAAAGTCACTAAGAATAGTATGATTATGCCTTAAAATGTTGGTGGCCTTAAATATTTCAAAAGAAAAGACAACAGAGGATGTGATAAAGACATTGGATAGAGTGTATGAAAAAACCTTAGCTCTCAACAAGGTATTTATTATGAAGAACTTATTTAATACGCAGATGTTATAAGGTGGGTGTGTTGATGATCACTTAAATGAATTTAACACAGTCACAAATTAGTTAAGCTTTATAGGAGTAAACATTTATGATGAGGTTAGGTCTCTTTTTATTTTGTGTTCATTACCAGAAAGTTGTAATGGATTGGTCATGGTTATGAGTAATTCTATCTCTATTTCAAACACTTTAAATTTTGATGATGTTATTGGTGTTATTTTTAGTGAGAAATTGTGATGAAAAAGCACATCTAAGACATCAAGTAATTATTTGACTATGAAGAATAGGGGAAGACAAAAGGATAGAGGAAATAGCCTAGGGAATCATGGGAAGTATAATAAGGGTATATACAAATCTATAGGAACATTGGTGTGCTACATTTGTGAGAAGAAAGGACACCTGAAGATAGATTGTTGGTTTTGAAAAGGAAAATAAGGAGATGGACAACAAGATGACAATCAAGAAGAAAATGTAATAGGTGATGTGTTATAAGATGCTTTAATCCTTTCATTAGATTATATTAATGATTTTTTGGTGTTATATTTAGGGGCTTCATTTCATGCTACATTCCATAGATAATATTTTCAAGATGATTTTGGACATATTTATTTAGGTGATGATGAACCCTATAAAATTGTTGAAAAATGATAAGATATAGATAAAATTATAAAATGGAAATAGATGATTATTGAAAGAGGTGATTCATGTTCCTGAGTTGAGAAGAAATATAATTCTAGTAGGGAGGTTGGGAAGTGAGGGATACACAGTTAAATTTACAAAAAATTTGTATAAGGTCACTAAAGGATCACTGGTAATAACAAAAGGAGGGAAGGTAGGTATATTATATTTATCTAGTATTAATAATGACTCTTTTATTGCTTTAGCTTATACCGAAGTGTATACAAGATTATGGCACCATAGAATTAGGCACATGAGTGAGAAGGGGATGCAAATTCTCCACTCAAAAAAATTATTATTAGATTTGAAGAAGGTGGATTTGGATTTATATTAGCATTTTGTGTATGGAAAATATAAAAATTTAGATTTCTTAGAATTATAAAAACAAAGAAGGATGAAAAGTTAGAGCTTGAGCATATAGATGTATGGGGACCATCTTAGGTATTGTTGGATGAATATTTTGTCGATCAGCATCTGATAAACAAAATAGGTCTGATCAGCCAAAGTAGGAAGATTGGTCGTCCAAATGTGTAGGTTCACACATCATAAGGGGACTAATCTCTCCTCTCATCAAGGGGAGGTTCCCTATATATATATATATATATATATATATATATATAAAATAATACTCAAGGGTAGGATAAACCATCCATCTCTCTTTCTTCAGAGATGATGCATGCAAATCAAAGGAAAAATCTCAAGGGAAATGATAGAAAGCACTACTCTTTTTTCAGTACTATTAAACAAACCAAGGGAATACTCCTAGTAGTAATTGAAAAATGTAACCAAGGACGTAGTAACCAGCAAATTGAGATGTAGCACAAAGTCTCCACCTAAATTTCCCAAGAGTGAGATACGAAGGACAATGAGGGCACAAAGTTGTCTCAAGGTCCTTTACACAGAAACAAAAAGAAAACACACTAAAGCAATTATGGGGGCACAAAGTCTCTCCAAATTTGACTTAAGGACACCTTCCTGACTACTTTCACTAATTATGCTTGTTAAATTAAAGGAACAAAAAATATATTAAGGAAAAAGACATAAGAATAGTTTTCCCAACAACAAAGATATCACAGCACAAAGTCTGAAAAGTCACTTGCTTTCTTATTTCAATAACAAAATATGATCAACAATCTGAGCTCAAAGTCTTAGTAACACCTTCTAATTTGGGTAGAGTTTTGTTTTTGATTGTCAAAGAGAGATCTTAAAACAATAAAAGAGAGTCCCTTATATAGCCTCTTCAAGAAGGACTCGGGAACAATAACACATCATGTTGCATTGAATTTTGTTAAGAAGATACACTGGAATTTAGGGGCATTTACCCATTTGCTTTTCTCAATGTAGAGAAATGGGTCATGCTATTGAAAGTTTTCATCTTTCAATATCCACCTGGCGGTCTACTTCTAGAAACATATTTGATGCGCAAATGTTTATGATCCTTCCTCATCATTCCTCCTTTTCTAGTTAATTGAATCAGGTCCTTGATTCAATTTGATGCTCTATTCCTTAGTCACTTCTTATTGATCTTGGCCTTAAAGCTTTGAATGCATTTAGGTCTATATATTTAAATCTACAAGGATCAACGGCTATTTCATTATCGTAACTTTGATGTCTATAGGCACGTCACTTTCCTTAGCAATTCTATCGACTTTGTCATTTGAGATTTCCCAGAGGGGACTTGCCCTTCAGGGCCTTGAGAAATTGTCCAGTTTGGGTCAAGAAGAGCCCCTCGTGAGGGTATCTGCCCTTTAAGCAGTCTTCATATGGCTTTCAAGCTTCTTTCTTCCAGTGGGTTGCTAAGTTCTTTGGCTCTTTTTTAAGGATTTTTAAAATCAATAGCTATTTTATGAACCTTGAAATTGACATTCACGCACCCATCACTACATTTGAATTTCCAATGGCTAGTTCACCATTCTTGACTTTGATGTCTTCAGGCACATGTCCCTTGGACTTTCTTCATCTTTCTCTTGATTTAGGATTTTTGGCTACATGTTTCCTTCAGATTTCTTGTTTTGCATCCGCCTGAAGGGAAGGTGACCCTTCAGCTTTGGGGAAGTGTCCTTTAATTTGGCAGATAAGTGTCCCCCACAAGGGTACCTACCCTTCAGGGTCCTTTGGTGGCCTTTTGTCTTCAGAGTCCTTTAGAGCTTTCCCGCAAACTTTTTATGCGGACATTTTCCTGTGGACAAAAAGTTTGCAAGAATTGTTTCGGCTACTTTGTCTTTGGCCTTCAAAAATTCTTTCAAGATTTTCTCCCATAGCTTCCTTAAATTTCTTCAGACTTTTTGTCTAAAGGAATTCCTTCAAACAGAAGTCTGAAAGAATTCATTTCTTGCCTTAGTCTTTCTGCCAGGCCTTGCTTTGTTTTTCAATCTTTTCTTTTGGAGGAAAAAATTTGAAGGAATTCTTTCAGACAATTTCCCCAAAGGAATTGTCTCTTTGCCTTGTTCATTTTTCTGAAGGAAATCCCTTTTCTCTTTTGGCCTTTGAATTGGTCCATTTGCCCCTTTTCTACCCTCCGCAAGGGCTATTTATTCTTTAGAAATTTGCCTTAGTCAATTTTATGTGAATCTCAAATTGTGACACATGGTAGCATCCAATGAGTTCTATCAAGTTTTTGCTCACTACCCTCTACAAGGCTTCTAGGCCTTGGTTCACCACCCTCTGCAAGGGCTATTTGATCCTTTGGCTTTGGGGCAACCCCTTGAACCTACCGATTGAACCAACCAATTGAAGTAACTTTGGTTTAATGGTTCAATGGTTCATTCCCTTTGACTGCTTGAACCAAGATTCTTTGAAACAAGCCTCATTGAACCTATTGAACCTTGAACCCATTGAACCTTTGAACCAAAGTGGTTCAATAGTTCATCAGTTCAATCAGTTCATCCTTTTTATTTGGCCAAGTCCTTTTGATCTTTTTGAGCTAAATGCATTGAACCATTTGGTCGTTAAACCTATTGAACCAGTGAACCTTTAAACCAAAGTGGTTCAATGGCTCAATGGCTCAATGATTCAAGTGTTAGAACTTGTTCTTTTGATTGAATCTGCCTGTAAAAGCCTTTGAACCTGTTGAACCTTAAACCTTGAAGCAGTTGAACTCTTGCTATTGATGTTGAACTTTTGAACCTGCTGAACCCATTGAACCAAAATGGTTCAAGGTTCAATGGTTCAATCCTTGCTTAGAAGCCTGTTGATGAACCCTTTTGGTTGAACCTTGCTATTGAACCAACTTTGAAATCACCTAAGTGTTGAGAGCTTGTTTCTTTCCTATAGAGTCCATAGAAATCAACCTATGAAGCCCATAGAACTTGGCATGCAGAGTCCATAGATTTTCTTCTTATAGAGTCTGTAGATTTTCTTCCTATTAAATCCATAGATTTTCTTCATGTAGAGTCCATAGATTCAAGCCTGTAGAGTCTGTAGATTCAAGCCTGCAGAGTCCATAGATTCAAGCCTGCAGAGTTTGTAGATTTTTGAGAAGCTTGAAAAATAAGAAATTTGAATGCTCAAGACAAATTTCAAAAAGGGAAGAGACAATTTTGGTTTATAGGACCAAAATAGTTCAAATTTTTTCCTAAAAATGAGTGATATTTTTGGGGGACAATAGCTAGCTCTAGTTGGGGAACTTCTATCAATTGTAAAAAAGAATTGAAGGGAGTAGAAAGCAGAATCTCCAATGTCTTCATGTGTACCACTGGGCTACAGAGTCATGTTACCCAAAAATGGAAGGCATCAAAAATGGAAACAAACAAAACAAAATAGAATTAAAAACTATACAAATATACATATGTACAGATGCAATAATCTAATACTTCAAGAGTTGAAGTGTTTCAGATGTTGTCCATTATGAGGCAGAGAAAAGAGTGTGTCATCTTGATATTTTAGTAGAAATCTATTTTCACCATTGTGCTGATGAATTATAAATGGGCCTTTCCAAAGGGAGTCAAACTTTCCATGCATCCCCTTTGGTTCTCTCCTTTTGTCCCACAGCAGGACTTGATCCCCAATCTGGAAATCACAATTTTTGGCCTTCTAGTCAAAGATTTTATTTACCAAACTTTGATGAGTAGCAATTCAGTCCACCACCATGGTTCTCTGTTCATCCAACTCAGTCAGGCACATGATTCTCTTATCAAGAGAGCTTTCATATGTCTGATCTTCAATTGCCTTTGCCAATTTCAAGGCTGGCAATTCTAAGGTGATTGGTATTTCAGCATTGATACCATAGAGAAGTTGAAAAGGAGACATACGAATTGCCCTCTTTGGTGTAATTTTGTCTGCCCATAGAGCATCAACCAATGCTTTATGCCATGTCCTTTAATTGTCATCTGCTAGCTTCTTGATGATAGTTACTAGGTTCTTATTGCTTGATTCAGCTTGTCCATTCCCTTGTGAAAAATAATCAAAAAAATGGGAGTGTAATTCCATAATGGAAATAGAATTGTGTAATCTCTTGGGAGGTGAAACAAGCTGCATTATTAGTGACAATTTTGGTTAGAACTCCAAACCTAGAAATGATATTCTCCTTGAGGAAATTACACACAACTTCTGAAGTAGCATGCTTAGTTGGGATTGCTTCTACTCACTTGGTGAAATAGTCAGTTGCTATAATAACATAATCATGTCCAACACTTGCAGATGGGTTTATAGTCTCAATAAAATCAATCCCCCATTACTGAAAAGGTTCCTCTATGATCACTGGCTTGAGATGCAGGGTAGCTAACTTGGGTCTTCCAATAAATTACTAGCAAAGTTCAAATTCTCTCACCCACTTGTATGCATCTTGGAAAAGAGTTGGCTAGTAATATTTGGCTTGCAGAATCTTGTGAGCAGTTATAGGAGTAGAAAAATGTCCTCCATAGGCTAGATTGTAGAAAGATTTCAAAATTTGTCTTTATTGCTCTTTGTCTACACAGTGAAGGAATACTCCATCTATGCTTCTATTGTACAAGCCATTGTCCCAAAGGACAAAATGGGCAGCTTTCAACTTCATATTCCTCCTTTATTTATAAGACAAATGAGTATGACATTCACCATAACTAAAGAAATGAGCAATACCTGAATACCATTCATTGGTAGTAGAGACAAAAAGGACTATTGGTGTATCTTTTGGCTTGTTGTCAGCAATTAATTGGCATAGGCCTTTTCCCCTAACCAGCTTTGTTGGCTTGATGTCTAAATTGAACTCTTGGATCTTTGTAATCTAATTTTCTCTTTTTGTGCCAAACTCCTGTTGAGTCAATATGGACTTGATTGTAGTGTCAGGAACTAAGGTAGTAGTGTGTGAATTCAGGATATAGAAATGGAAATGTTTGACTGCTTTCACTAAGGCATAAGCATGCTTCTCTACATTTGAATACTTCATCTCATGGGTTTTGAGAGGGCAACTCATGAATGAAATAGGAGATTCCATACCTTCCTTATCCT
The DNA here is from genome assembly GCA_037957365.1 of Torreya grandis. Lineage (NCBI taxonomy): Eukaryota > Viridiplantae > Streptophyta > Pinopsida > Cupressales > Taxaceae > Torreya > Torreya grandis. Next base: position 479,644 of record JARHVA010001356.1, read on the forward strand.
ATTGAACAAGAATTTTTGAAAGTGTGTGTTCATAAGCATAGTTGTATATGATGAAATCTTTGTTGTAATCTAGACAAACTAAGGTAGGGGCATGGGCAATGGCAGTCTTGATATCCTAAAATTCTAATTTACCTTCTTTAGTCCAGCTGAAGGTGGTCTTCCCTTTCATCATGTTCATAATGTGTCTAGTCTTCTCAACAAATTTGGGGATGAACCTCCATAAGAAATTCACCTTTCCAAATAAAGAGTGAACAACATTTTTACTTGTAGGTAAATTAATCTCTTGATTGGTGAATAGAATTCACCAAGTTATTATATCATAATCCCAATAGGCAAGGCGTGTCCTCTTGAAGAATATTTCATGAATATTGAATAAGAAGTCATTGCATCTTGTGATGATAAAGTTAAATCTTCCCAAATTTTGAGATGTATTATATCTAAGGTGGTCATTATAAGTAAGATAGTACACAACCAACTCCTCGGTTGTAAACTTCGCCCATAGTCAGAAACATCAATCTTTACTCCATCATTTCTCCCTTCCAAAGCTCTAACCATTTTTTTTCAATTGATAGTGGTTATTCCCTTGGCAAAAATTCTTCTTCATGATATTCATCATGAATTGTCTCTCCTTCTATGTCTTCATCATGTTTCCTTCTTACCATGTTGTTGAACATTGTGGCTAGTTGTGCCATCTCACTCCTCATCTCTTGTATATCTTGGTTCATCTAGCAACTCATAGGATTTTCTTTGTTTCAATAATGTTGAAACGGATGGAATAATTATTCCATTTTATTTGTTGTTATCTTATAATATCTAAGGCGAATCCTTAAAATAGATAAAATCTTATTATTAAGATCCATACAAACACAAGATAAGGAAATAATAAATCATGTAGACCTTCTTCAAATCTGAATCCTTCTTCCAAATGGAGAAAAAAGGCTTCTCGAGAGCTAACCTCCTTAGGCACTGGCCAAAATAACTTTATGGATGGATTCACTGTATGCCTTAACACTCCCTTGAATAATTTAATTCGCTATCAACACCTAAGCATGATTATGATCTAGGAATATATCACCTATCATTTGGTATTTATACTACCACAAGTAATAGGAGATTGCATATCACCATTTGACCAAGGTAATAGTGGAATTGTATAGATATCGACCTTGACAATTAATGAATTGGGACTATTTCAGTGAAGTTATCTATGAAGTCTATGCCTATAGATGTTACGCTATTAGTGTGTTTATTTCACTTTGTTTTCATTTTGGAACTAACACCATACTAACCATCCTCTCTTGAGTCAAATTCCTAAATCATAAGCATTATATTTATTTAATTTCTAGGCTAACTCTTGAATCACTATAATCTTATTTGCATAGCTGCATGGTTTTTTTTAATTCATTTCCCTTGACCAATAGCATCGATTTAGATATACTTTCAACCTTTATGACATTTTTGAAGACACTGCATTAAGTATAGGCATCAAATTATACTCTTTTGATGACAACCAATACCAAAATGTTGTGTGGAGTTGAACAACTTAGGTCAAACAACTTTGGAAAAAATAAACATGGATTTATGGCCTCTAAAACCCTCATCTTTAAAAGAACATATATTGTTGGCCCTCTAGTTAACCAAATAATAATAGAAAGATTATATTACAAATTCTCAAGCCCATAGACAATAACAATACTTATAAATTTTAATAATTATAATACTTTCAATAGCATGTAGATTAATGTTATAAATTTTAATAGTTTCAATCGCATGCAGATTAATGTTGTGGAGTGTATGTTTCAACAAAAAATTTGTATTTTAATAAATATTTTAAAATATTTTTCTATGTTCAAAAAATTATTTATAGAATCTTAAATTTCATAGACAACTTGAAATGTATGTATTTTTATAGATAATTTGATTCAATATTCCCTATACTAATAACCTTGTAGAATATGAGGCTCTCATCTTAGGTCTACAATTGATCATCAAAAACAAGGTCATTATATATAGTATGACTCCAAGTCATACTATAGGTCTCTGTGTGTGTGTGTGTGTGTGTGTGTGTGTGTGTGTGTGTGTGTGTGTGTGTGTGTCTCTATGTATATGTATATGTATATGTATATGTATATGTATATGTATATGTATATGTATATGTATATGTATATGTATATGTATATGTATATGTATATGTATATGTATATGTATATGTATATGTATATGTATATGTATGTATGTATGTATGTATGTAGGTTTGAAATAATTTAATAAGGTACTATGAGGTATATTTCACCTTTTCAATTCATGAAACATTCACAATTCTATTTTTGAATTAGGCAAACATGTAACAAGATAAATAATGTAGACCTTGATACATATATATTATGTAGTCCCTATGGACTTAGAGACTCAAGAAATAATGTACACTTGGCTTCCAACATTACAACTTAAAGTTGCAAGGGAAAATATCTAAGACCACCAATACAATCTGTCTAAGTCAATATTTATGCCTTCTTTAGACACAATGTGTCTGAAGAGTTTCCCCTCTGTTACTCCAAAAATAGACTTCTTAGGGTTCAAGGAAATACCATTCTAGTGACAGTGCTCTAGCACTTGTTGTAAGTGGTGTACATGATTAGATCGATGCTTTGAAAAGATGATTAAGGCATCAAGGTATACCACTATGAATTTACCTATCTCATCTTTGAAAGCCAAGTCCATTTCTCTCTAAAAGGTGGCACTAGCATTTATCAAGCCAAAAGGCATTCTTCTATATGCAAATGTACCCTAAGGTGTGGTGAATGCAGTCTTGTGTTGGTCTGATTCACCAACTTCAACTTGATTATATCCTAAGAAGACATCTAGCATTGATAACATCTTTGAACCTGGCACTGTTTGGAGCACTTGATCCATGATTGGCAAAGGGTAATTATCTTTCAAAGATGACTGATTCAAATTCTTAAAATCTACACAAATGTGAATTTTTCCACTCTTCTTCCTTATAGGCACTATGTTTGCAATCCATGTGGAATGATGGATTGGGAAGATGATTCTAGCATTTAATATTTTTTGTATCTCAGACAGAATTGTACCTCATATTTTTAGATTGTATTGACTAGATTTTTGCTTATAAGGCTTTGAGTCAGCCTTGAGAGGAATGTCATGGTATATTTCATCAGGTCTGAGAGACTTCAAGTCATCATAAGAATATGCTAAGACATCCATGTATTGATAGAGAAAAGTGGTGAAATTGAATCTTTCTTCAAGGGTACAGCACTCACCAATGTTAACCATCTTGGGATTTTCTTTAGTAGTCAGATTTGCTTGATCGAATCCCTGAGAGAATCTTGAATCTGTTTGTTGTTGTTTGATGAATCTATCATGCTTATCAAACAGTTTCTCAAGATAAACTAGGCCTTTAGGAATTTTATTTCCTTTTAGTTGTAAGAATTCTTCATTTATATCTAAACTAGATTCAAAGGCTAATTCATACTTCTGAGATTCACTGCCTTCAAAATGTAGTTGTTCGAAATTGTCTTTTCATTCTAGGAAGGCAATGCGTTGATGATCATCATTGAATACTTGCCAATGATCAGCATTGTTAGGAACACTTTGTCTATAGACCACCTCAATATTATACTTGTCTTCTTTGAAATTTGAGTGGAGAACTAAGAGAGTTCCTAAAATAGCAAGTGCATCAGCTCTATCATTAGATTCCTTGGGTATGGCTGAAATGTTCAAAGCATTAAAGCTTTCAATTTGGTCCCAACCCAAGTTTTGATAGTGGCATAATCTTTCATTCTTAGTTTGGTATAAGTTTCTCACTTGACAAACCACTAATTCAACATCCCCTTTGGCATTAAGAAACTTGATGCCTTTGTCTTGAGTAGTCTTCAATCCAAGCAACAGAGATTCATATTCAGTTGTATTGTTAGTGTTGCTAAATTTTAATTAATAAGATGAAGGAAACATGTCTCTTTGAGGAGATATCAACACAATCCCAGCTCCCAAACTGGTAGAGGAATATCTGCCATTGAATTCTAGAGTCCATACCTCATTAGATACTGATTTTTCTTTAGACTTTCCTTCATTAGAAAGGGAGGGTCCTTCTTCATTTATACTGCAACTTACTAGTTCTTCTGATATTCTAGTTGAACTAATTTCTGGGTTGACACTTTCAATAATTTTATTAGATGTTTCATACACTTCATCTATAGATAGAAAGTAATTACCCATACCTGAGGATTCAAAAAGAATTTGAGCTTCAAGGGCTGATGTTTGGGTGACTACATATTTTGCCTCCTTTTCAGGGAGTAACCTCTTCATTATTCCTTTGATAGGGATTCTTGCCTCAGACAGTTCCATGCTTAGTTCTCCTCCCATGTCCTTTCAAAAATTTCATCCAAGAAAAATGCCATAGGATGCTGGGATGTCAGCCACCAAGACAGTCATCTTGATTCTCTTGTCTGGAAAGGCTGGAAATGCAAATTGGGCATCTTTGATTTGCCCCAGTAGTGGTACTTGCTTGTTTTCCATAGAGAAATATCTCCCAAATGTCTTGGTCAGTGTGAGGCCAAGAGATTTAGCTACTTTAGCAGGCATGACATTGTCAGATGCGCCTGAGTCTATAATACAATTACTTAGCTTGTGACCGTTTATTAACAGGGAAACATAGAAAGGTTATATTTTCCTAGGGGCAATTGGAGGGGTAATGACAAGATTATTCAGAATGGGCATGTTGTTTGGTGAATTAGGAGTTACCTTTTTAGATTTTTGTCTTGTAGGGATGGTTTGGTTCTTAACATAGTGGACCAAGTTATCCAATTGATCAGGATTGGGCTGCAAATATTTGAATTTAGGCATCTATATTTTTGTCTTTTTGACATGATCGATTATGTCAAATAGATAAATTGAGCTAGGTATAGAGGAAGATATTTCAATCGTTTGAGTTTTAAGAGGAATGGGAGGAGGGATGGTTTGTGAAATTGAAGTGGAAGGTGAAGGTGAAATTGATGTATTTGCCTTTTGAGTGATCACCAAGTCTTTTGACTAAAAAGGCAAAGTGGTTCCACACTTAGCAATTGTAATTTCTAGTTGAGGTTGTTCCTCTATCTTCCCTTCATTAGCTTTCTAGATTGATTGGTTCTTAAACCTGGTAAACACTACATATGATCCATCAAAATCTTCTCCTTTGCTTCTGGGTTCATCCTGGTAGTTCAGAAAACCAATGTGGGAGTCGCCAGTTGATTCTTATTGATTTTCTACAAGGAGATCAACATCATTTTCTTGACTCAATTCAGGCTAGAAAGAGAACTCTGATTCTGCTTCAAGATATCCTATTTCTAAATTGGTTAGAGGAGCTTCTAAGGCAAGTTTCCCTTGTGGGGGAGGAAGATGATTTTGTTGCCCTTGATTCCTAGCAGCATTGCGCTGATATGACTGATTTGGGAATGTCCTTCTTAACATATCTCTATATGAAGGAGCAGAAGACATTCCTTGCACCATTTGATTTTTGAGAGCAAGCAACTCATTTGCCAACTTCTGCACCATTGGATCTATGGTGCTTGTAGATGAATATTCAAAAGATGATGAAGGTCTATTTCTATTTAGATCTCTTTTTATCTTCCCTGCTAAGATGAAAACATCTTCTACCTCAGTGGCCAAAAGTTGAGCTATAGTAAGATCAATTTGACTAGCACGTCTCAAAAGAAAACTTACTTCAGGTAACTAAGAATTAATGAAGAATCATTTGAGATTCTCAGCTGTAGGTCAAGCAATTACATGAATTTTGTTCCTCAATTTGTCAAATTGGCTATGAAGTCTTTCATTGGTTCATGAGGCTCTTTCTTCATCTGTGTAAGTTGAGCCAGAAGTGTGTGTGCATCTTCTACAAGTTTGAATCTGACTTCAAACTTATCTTTGAGGGTATTCCAATCAGTTACTGACCGAGCCTATAGATGATAAAACCAATATGCAGTAGCACCTTGTAATGTTTCTACAAATAGCCTGACTGCTACATCTTCAAATTCTACTCCAATTATGCCACAAGCTATGTTGAAGGCTGCAATGTGTTCATCAGGATGAACTTTCCCATCACCATAGAATTTGGGGAAATTCTTCCTTGAAGTGTGTGGAAGCTCATGTAGAGGTGGAGTAAGATTGAGAGGACCAAAAGCATTATCCTAGGGGCCTTGAACTGCCATTATATGACTATGAAAAGGAGGAATAAAAAATCTCAAAGGGGTAATTATTGGCAAAGCTTTATCAATAGCAAAAGTGGATACCTCGTTTGGTAATGGAGATCTAACTTTAGTTTGAGGAAAGCTGGTGAAGGAAATAGATCAAAATTACTTTATTGTACCAACTCGAATATAGGGTCAACAATACCTTTAGCCCTTTGGCTTCATTTATACCTTGAATCTACCAGATTGTGAAATAAAAATGGAAAAGAATTGACCTTGCTTTAGTTTGAAGCTTGAGGCTTTAAACTGCATGTTATTTCCTAGTTGGTTTAAAAGTGAATGGTAAGGTTATAATAATAATAATGGGTAAGACATAGAAATGAAATGGAGTATATAATGGATAATGGTAGAAACTAATTTCATCTAAAACTTGAGATTTCAAAATGCACATAATTATATCACCAGCGGAGTCGCCAAAAACTAGTGGATGAATATTTTGTCAATCAGCGTACTAATAAACAAAATAGGTCTGATCAGCCAAAGTAGGAAGATTGGTCATCCAAATGTCTAGGTTCACCACATCATAAGGGGACTAATCTCTCCTCTCATCAAGGGGAGGTTCCCTATATATATATAAAATAATACTCAAGGGTAGGATAAACCATCCATCTCTCTTTCTATAGAGATGATGTGTGAAAATCAAAGGAAAAATCTTAAGAGAAATGACAGAAAGCACTACTCTTTTTTCAAAAGTACTATTCAACAAACCACAAGAATGCTCCTGGTAGTAATTGCAAAATGTAACCAAGGACGTAGTAACCAACAAATTGAGATGTAGCACAAAGTCTCCACCTGAATTGCCCAAGAGTGAGATACGAAGGACAATGAGGGCACAAAGTTATCCCAAGGTCCTTTACAGAGAAACAAAAAGAAAACACATTAAAGGCAATTATGGGGGCACAAAGTCTCTCCATAATTGACTTTAGAACACCTTCCTAACTACTTTCACTAATTTTGCTTGTTGAATTAAAGGAATAGAAAATATATTAAGGAAAAAGACATAAGAACAGTTTCCCCAATAATAAAGATATCACAGCACAAAGTTTGAAAAGTCACTTGATTTCTTATTCCAATAACAAAATATGATCAACAATCTGAGCTCAAAGTCTTAGTAATGCCTTCCAATTTGGGTAGAGTCTTGTTTTTGATTGTCAGAGAGAGATCTTAAAACAATAAAAGAGATTCCCTTATATAGCCTCTTCAAGGACTCAAGAATAGTAACGCATCATGTTGCATTGAATTTTGTTAAGAAGATAGGCTAGAATTTAGGGGCATTTACCCATTTGCTTTCTCAATGCAGAGAAATGGGCCACACTATTGAAATTTTGCATCTTTCAATATCCACCTGGTGGTTTGCTTCTAGAAACATATTTGATGTGCAAATGTTTCTGATCCTTCCTCATCATTCCTCCTTTTCTGGTTAATTAAATCAAGTCCTTAATTCAATTTGATGCTCTATTCCTTAGTCACTTCTTGTTGATCTTGGCCTTAAAGCTTTTGAATGCATCTGGGTTCATAGATTTAAATCTATAAGGATCAACGGCTATTTCATTGTCACAACTTTGACATCTGCAGGCATGTCACTTTCCTCAGCGATTCCTTCAGCTTTGTCATTAGAGCTTTCCTAGAGGGGACCTGCCCTTTAGGGCCTTGAGAAATAATCTGTTTTAGGTCAGGAAGAGCCCTCTGTGAGGGTATCTGCCCTTCAGGTGGTCTTTAGATGGCTTTCAGGCTTCTTTCTTCCAGTGGGTCACTAAGTTCTTCAGCGCTTTTTTAAGGCTTTTCAAAATCAATGGCTATTTTACAAACCTTGAAATTGACATTCGCACACCCATCACTACATTTGAATTTCCAATGGCTAGTTCATTGTTCTTGACTTTGACGTCTTCAGGCACGTCACCCCTTGGACTTTCTTTACCTTTCTCTTGATTCGGGCTTTTTGGCTACTTACTTCCTTTGGATTTCTTATTTTGCATCCTCCCAAAGGGAAGGTGACCCTTTGGCTTTGGGGAAGTGTCCCTTAATTTGGTAGCTAAGAGTCCCCCACAAGGGTACCTACCCTTTAGGGTCCTTCAGCGACCTTTTGTCTTTGGAGTCCTTCAGAACTTTTTTGCAGACTTTTTCTATGGACATTTTCCCGCAGACAAAAAATTTGAAAGAATTGTTTCGGATGTTTTGTCTTTGGCCTTCAAAAATCCTTTTGGGCTTTTCTCCCATAGCTTCCCTAAATTTCTTCAAAATTTTTGTCCAAAGGAATTCCTTCAGATAGAAGTCTGAAAGAATTTGTTTCTTGCCTTAGTCTTTTCACCGGGCCTTGCTTTGTTTTTTGGTCTTTTCTTTTAGAGGAAAAAATTAGAAGGAATTCTTTCAGACAATTTCCCTGAAGGAATTGTCTCTTTGCCTTGTTCATTTTTTTTGAAGGAAATCCCTTTGCTCTTTTGGCCTTTGAATTGGTCCATTTGCCCCTTTTTTGCCCTCCGCAAGGGCTGTTTGTTCCTTGGAAAATTGCCTTAGTCGATTTTATGTGAATCTCAAATTGTGACACGTGGCAGCATCCACTGAGTTATATCAAGTTTTTGCTCACTAACCTCTACAATGGTTCTAGGACTTGGTTCACCACCCTCTTCAATGGATGTTTGATCCTTTGGCTTTAGGGCAACCCCTTGAACCTATCGATTGAACCGACTTTGGTTCAACGGTTCAATTGTTCATTCCCTTTGACCCCTTGAACCAAGATTCTTTGAAACAAGCCTCATTAAACCTGTTAAACCTTGAACCTTGAACCTGTTAAACCTTTGAACCAAATTGGTTCAATGGTTAATCAGTTTAATCAGTTCATCCTTTTTATTTGGCCAAGTCCTTTTGATCTTTTTAAACCAAATGTGTTGAACCATTTGTTCATTGAACCTATTGAACCATTGAACCTTTGAACCAAAGTGGTTCAATGGTTCAATGGTTCAATGATTCAAGCATCAGAAACTTGTTCTTTTGATTGAACCTTCTTGTAGAAGCCTTTGAACCTGTTGAATCTTAAACCTTGAAGCGGTTGAACTCTTGCTACTAATGTTCAACCTTTGAACCTGTTGAACCAAAATAGTTCAAGGTTCAATGGTTCAATGGTTCAATCCTTTCTTAGAAGCTTGCCAATGAACCCTTTTGGTTGAACCTTGTTATTGAACCAACTTTGAAATCACCTAAGTGTTGAGAACTTGCTTCTTTCCTGCAGAGTCTGTAGAAATCAACCTGTGAAGCTCGTAGAACTTGGCTTGTAGAGTCCGTATATTTTCTTCCTAAAGAGTCCATAGATTTTATTCCTACAGAGTCCATAGATTCTCTTCCTATAGATTCCATAGATTCAATCTTGCAGAGTCTGTAGATTCAAGCCTGCTGAGTCTTTAGATTCAAGCCTGCAGAGTCCGTAGATTCAAGCCTACAAAGTCTGTAGATTCAAGCCTGCAGAGTCTATAGATTCAAGTCTATAAACTCCATAGATTTTTTAGAAGCTTTAAAAAGTATGAATTTGAATGCTCAGGACAAATTTTTGAAAGGGAAGAGACAATTTTGGTCTGTAGGACCAAAATAGTTCAAATGTTGTCCTAAAAATGAGTGATATTTTTGGGGGACAACAGGTATCATCCCTTGGTGTCTCTTCTTATTATGTTAATTTTATTGATGATGCAACTAAAAAAACTTTGGATTATTTCATATGAAAAAATATGATGTTTTTGATACTTTTAAGAAATAAAAATATTTGGTTAAGAATGAGATAGGAAATAAGTTGAAGTGTGTTAGATCAGATAATGAAGGTGAATATTGTACTAAGGAGTTTGATAATATTTTTTAATCCCATGGGATTCATAGAGAGAAGATGGTTCCAAGAACACCACAACAAAATTGTGTATTAGAAAGGATGAATATGATAATCATGGAGTGTGCAAAGAGCATGAGATTGCATACAAGGTTGCTTTTATAGTTTTGGCTAGATATTGTGGATATTATTGTTTAGTTAATAAATAGAGGGAATTAAATTCCTTTGGATGGTATAATTTTAGATGAAGCATGGACATGTAAAAATGTAGACTATTCATTTTCAAATACTTTCGATTGTGAAGCATTTGTCCATATTGATAAAGAAAATAGAACCAAGATTGAAGCAAAATCCAGTACATATAATTTTATTGGATATGGAGTTAATGATTTTCATTACCATTTATGGGTTTTTTTAAAATTGTAAAATCATTAGGAGTATAAATATGATCTTTAATGATAATTTCATGTGAGGAGATCAATTGTAGGAAAAGAAACAAGAAAATTCAAATACATAATATGTAGTACTTGATGAAATAACTAGAAATGAAATTCTAAAAGTGCCAAAAAATTAGAGTGTGAAAAAAATACAACAAGTACATTCAATTCCTAAAAGTTTAGTTATAATATCTACCATAGTAAGTAAACTCCCTAAATGATACTCTCTTTCACTTTATTATTTATTATTGACTGATGATGGTGAGCCTGAAAGCTATGAAAAAATAATGTAGGTGGAAATCAAAAAGAATCGGGATCAAAGAATGAAAGAGGAGGTGGAATCCTTGGTACATAATCAAACTTGGGATTTGGTTCGGTTTCATACAGGTAAAAGAACATTGTAGAATAAATGGGTTTATAGGTTGAACGAAGAAGATGGAGGCAAAAAGAGGTACAATTCTAGACTTTTTGTAAATGGGTTTGTACAAAATAAATGTATAGATTTTGATGAAATAATTTCTCTAGTTGTTAAAATGACTTCCATAAGAACTATTTTAAGTTTGGTATTAGTAGAAGATTTGCACCTTGAATAGTTAGATGTGAAGACTACTTTCCTTAATGGTGACTTGGATGAGGAAATATATATTGAGCATCCATAGGGATACAAATTCAAAGGTAAAGATAAAATGGTGTGAATGTTGAAGAAGAGTTTGTATGGCCTAAAGTAAGCTCCAAGGTAGTAGTATTTGAAATTTGACATGTTTATGAGAGAACAAGGTTATAGTAGATGTTATTCTGACCACTATGTTTATTTTACAAGATTAGATAATGGCATATATACTATATTATTATTGTATGTAGATGGCATGCTTATTATAGGGTATAACATTTAGGATATAAATGAGCTCAAAATAAAACTATAAATTTCATTTTCAATGAAGGATTTGGGTGCTACAAACAAAATTCTTGGTATGAAAAATCAAATTAAATAATGAACAGTGTCCTAAAACATAGGAACAAATAAATTACATGTCTAAATTTCCCTATGCTTCATCATTTGGATGTTTATTGTATGTTATGGTGTGGATGAGACCAAATATTTCTCATGAAGTGGGATTTTTCATCAAGTTTATGGATAATCTAAGAAAGGAGCACTGGGATGCAAATAAGTGGATTCTCAGGTAAATGAGAGGGACCACTAATAGACATTTGTGATATGAAGCGTTAGATGTTAAATTACAAGGATATGTTGATATAGAAATGCATAAATATTTAGATAGAAATATGATCACCACATGTTATGTTTTCATTGTTGGTGATACAACGATTAGTTGGATTTTAAAATTACAGAAGATAGTTACTTTTTCAACTACAGAGGCAAAGTATGTTTTAGATACATAAACAAGTAAGGAGATGATATGGATGTAATGGTTCATGTAAGAGTTGATGTAGAAGCAAGAATATTTTAGGTTGCATAGTGATAACTAGAGTGTGATTCATTTAGAAAAAAACTTAGCATTCCAATCAATAACCAAACATATACAACTCAGGTATCACTTCATTCATTCAATTTTGGAGGATGGTCAACTAAATTTGGAAAAGATCTATATGATTCAGATTCCTATAGATATGATAAAAAAATGTAGTCACAAAGTAGAAGATGGATAGTTTTTTATCTTTAATAGGTATTCAAGAATAATAAGGAAGATGATAAACATGTCAAGATCAAAGTTCAAAGAAAAGTCCAAGAAAGAATTGTAATGGTGGAGTTACAGCAATCAGTCTCTAAGTGGGAGATTGTTGGATGGTGGAACTTGATCTTATTAAAATACCTAGTTCCCCATGGGGAAATTTTGGGGGGATTTTTCTCCCACTATGGTATCCATCCAAAACAAAAAAAATATGAAAAATAAATTGTAAAATATTTTAATTTCATAGTAAATATGGACTGTTCACTATTAGGTCAAAGATCTAATGGTATAAATTATGTTGGTGAATTTTTGACCTATTATGTAACCCTCCTTTAATATAAGGGAATTTTAATCATAGTGGTGCACATTATGATTAAATAAGATATTACAGTGGATGTATTGGAAGTTTATCCCTTTATTTGAAGGGCTAAATAAGAGAAGAACTAGTTGTTTATGTGTGGATATAGCCCATATTGGGTGAACCATATTAAATTTGTGTCTCTCTTATATTGTGTTTTTTGTATTTTATTTCCATATTTATTTCATTAATATTTCTCTATGTTCAATATTCCTAACACCTTGTATTATTTCCTAATGGTCTTATCATCTTGACATCCAAATCCTTATCCATAGTTTAATCTTAATCCAAGTCACTAGTCTACTCCAACTCCATACCCTTGTCCAAATCCATATCATTAATCCAAATTCACATCATTATCATCATGACCAACTTATTCCAACACATCACCTAATCAATTACCCTATCAACTGTCATCAATTAAATAAGACACAAGGACACTGCATGTAGATACTTATGTGTGTTATTTGTATCCTCTATGTTGTTTGACTTGTTTGTATAATGTATATATACTATTATCTTATGTATTATCTAGTTGTCTATGTTTATTTTTCATCTTGTGTCATATATATTTTTTTTTCCATTGGAAAATGAACAAGGATGTTATGATGACATTAAAAGTTAAAATGAGGATTTTAGGTGCCATCGATGATGAAGAGTTCATTATTTTCCCATTTCATGCACTATGGCATAATGTCTTCTTGGTCATACTTATATCATAGGGCATCCTACCAAGTGATATATTTATCAAATTATTTATACTATGATTATATCTCTTATAAAAATGATAGCTTGATCATCAAAATACTCATCATTTCTCCTATCACATGTCCTAACATCTAATATCCCATACCCACTTGTTTATCCCAGTCTTTTGATTCGATCATCCCAGTCCATTCATCTAATGTCCAATCATTACTTCAAGTCCTTTATCATCATAATAAATCATCTATCATCTCTCTAGTCATCAACATCTAACATCTCTCTATCTTTATCTAACAACTAACATGTCTAACAATCATCATCATCTTAGTATTCCAATTTATCATCATCATCCTCTAAGATAGTCTAAGCTACATTGTCATGAAGTCTCTTTAGACTATGTAAGCAAAACTTGGCCATTTTTTAGTGCCCAAGAATATCTCAACCACTACCTCCTCTTTTCCTATCATTATCATTACATCTATCTTGTCCTTTATGTCTTGCACTGATCAAATCCTTGATCTATAATATCAATCATTAATCAATTAATCTATTGATGAATCAACATCCCCATAATCATCTCCCCAATATTCCCATTCAATCATATGCACCTGTCAATTAGACCTAATAAATCCCAACATTCATATTTTCTTCCATCAGTCATCTATTTGGTGAATAAAAATTACCTTGCATGTGTCCATTATAGGGCCCTCATCACTATTAATCACATTATGGCTCATTGATTTGATGCATTATAGTCCAATTCCTCCCCTTCATCTTTTGGTCAATATATTATATCATTTACTTTCTCTCATCCCCTTCATCATATCACTCAACTCTAGCATTAATTTTTACTCATCATTAATCCTATTAAATTAGTCTTATCCTAGTTTGAATATTTCCTTGCCATGTGTCCTTACCTAGGATATGTCTCAAGCTTTCAACCTTATTTCTTATCATCATCATGTTACAATTGATTCCACCTTGGGATGTGTTGACAACCATGACATAGTTGTTTCTAATCTATGTACATGTGTCTTTACTAGGGGCATCATCAATTTGTAGCTCACTACTCAGGATGAGTTCATCATTTTCATCATCTATCTCACATCTTGTATCTCATACCCTTAATCGCATCCTTCCCCTTGTTTCTTTTTCTTAAGTGTCCATCTAGCTCCTTCCTACCTGTATGTCCCCTTGAGGGAACATCATATTCACTAACACCATGTAATAACATTCATCCATGATTTTTTTTCTTTGAGAGACAATTACTCCTTCTACTTCATCCATTTGCAATACCCTTTCAAATAGGGATAAAATATATGCACCTAAATCTCCTCACCCTAACTATTATACTAATCTCACTATTTATCCTAATTAATCTTGTAACCTTACTCCTAATTAAATAATTAAATACCGTCACCCTTCATTAGTCTTCATCATATTAACCTTACCCATTCCCACTTCTTTTTTAATTCATTTAAATCACCATTATCTACTAAATAATCCCACTTGTATAGTATTTAGGAATTTTAAATTCTCATGACCCACCTTCCTACCTACTCCTAGGCTTTTCTACAAGCTTGGCCCCTAATCCTACCCTAATCGTCTTCTAATCCATAATTAGTCCTAACATGAAACTAGAGGCTTATATTATATATAATATTCCCTTATCCTCCACATTTTATATAAATCTTTATTTCTAGAAAACTCTAAGGAATTTTGAATTCCTTAGAATTCCCCCTTTTTTCTAGAGTCTTCTTCTCTAAAAACTTCCAAATAAATTTTTAATTCATTAGAAAAAAATCTTCACTCTATTGTGTATTTCTCCTCCATTTCCAAACTAAGTAAAATATAACTACATGAATCCATAAGACCTCAATGCCAATATAATCAATCAATCCATGTTATCATTGATCAAGTATTGAAGTCAAAATCATCTGAAATTTTTAAGTCTATCTATAGAAATATAACAAGTAAAAGTCAAGAATCATTGAAAATCAATTCAAAGATCATGGAGGGAAGCCAAAAAGAGAAAATTGGTGGTAAGAATCCTTTTATAATTTATAATTTGCTTCCATATTCTGTCCCTTTTGATGTTTTTTATAATTTGGATGAAATTGCTATTTTTAATAGTTTAAATTCATAAGCTCAAATCTACAAGCATTCAATGGAGATTCTATGGAATCCACTTTATGTCTTTTATATAATTGTCTCTCAAGTATTGGCCACCTAATAAAGAGTCATCAAATCTATTATATGTATTTGATATAATAGTCTCTCAAGTACTAGCCACCTAGTAAAGGGGATTTGCTTGTTGCCTACCATTTTATGGTGAATTAGCTTTAGTAGGCTTGATGACTAGTTGTCTGAGTATAAGTTTATTTTATTTAAGATGATGTTCATATGGAATTACATTAATTATAATTCCCTGATTAGCATGAATGTATTTAACACTCTCATCCATAGTAGAAGGTACTGATCGAAGAGTGTGTATCCAAGGTCTTCCCAATAACATATCAAAGATGTTTGTGGAAGTAATAACTAAAAATATGGTGACCACATGTGTGGAACTGACTTGTAATGGCAAGTCAATCTCACCAAAAAACTTTGAGGAGGTCCAATCAAATTCTCTAATTTATCTGGTGGATGGGTGTAAATCATTATGAGTATAACCCAAGTACATAAATAATAACATGGTGCAAATAGTTTTGCTTGCACTATTATCAATAATAACACTATGTATCGAGTGATGTTCAAATTAATAAAGGATGAAGATTAGAGTCATCATCCTTAATTTATATATCATCAAAATAAATAGAAGGTTTGGGAACCATAGGAAGTATGTGTCATCTGTAAGTACCAATAACCCCATCTAGTGGGTGTTCATAATGTGATGGAGGAGGATATGCATTATATGCCATGTAGACTTTTGGTTCCTTCTTAGAATGGTCTTTCAAATTATTTTTAAACATTTTTTTTTATGGTGATCATCAAGTTGTGAACATGATTCCTTTGGATAATCCTCAAATATAAACTTTTGATCATTGATAAGATCTTAGATCTTGTGTTTTAAGGTAAAGCATCATATTGTAGAATGTCCTGGTCCTTGATGATAATCGCAACAAGCATTCAGATCATATCCTTTGAGTAGAGTTTGATTCATATCAACCTCAATTGGATGAGAGAGAGAGATATATAATTTGAAAATCTAGTAACCATGGGAGTAATAAAGTTGGGGACTCAAATAAATATATAAATTGTCTTCTGAGTGCATTAGATAGGACAATCCGATTAGGCTTCTATGAAATTATGTTAACTATTGTAGGTGTTTATTTTTTAGGATCAAGAGGATTTACCTCATAACTTGGTTTAATTGTGAGTTTGATACTAGATGTAGATATATTTGGTGTGTTTACTACATACTTGAGTTTATTCAATGACATAATCTCCATTTCATGATTTCGTACAACATGGCATAAGTCATTAAAAGATTTGATCTTTTTGGAAACAATGGACTCATGTAAAGGATCAATCAAACTTTGCTTGAATATATATTGAAAATCTCTATCTATGATAAGATTGGTCATTTGGTTAGCATTGTCTTAAATATCAATACATATTCATTAATAGGCTCATTGGTTCCTTGTTTGACTTTGAAAATTTGGGCGTATGAAACCTTTTCAAAAATGTTAATTGAAAAGTGTGTTAAGAACTAATCTACAAAAGGTTTGAATGCCTTTATGGATTTGAGAAGTAAATCATAGAACCACCTCAAAGAATGGTCTTTGAGGCTTCTTAGAGATAATTTGGTCAGAATTTTATCATTAGAAGCATAGTCAAAGTATGTCGCATAAAATGTTTGAAGAGGTTTTTCAGTATCAACCTTGCCCTTACCATCATATAATGTGAATTTAGATATAACAAATCCATATGGAAAGGGGTGTAAAGGTAATTTAAGTCCAAGAGTGTTATACAACACATCTTGTGAATCTATGATATGAGGGGATTTTAAAATATTTTGTTCAATGTTTGTAATCTTGTCTTTCAAGGTTTTTATAACTTAAAAGAATGATTGAATTGTAAGCCTAATGGGATTTAGATTAGTATTTTGAGCAGTCACCAAAGGAGATAAAAACATGTTTTGAATAGTAATAGGCATTGAAACAGGTATTTGTATCAAAACAATGGGTAATTCCATAATAGAGGTATCAATAGTAGTTTCAAGGAACAAAGATTTAAACACACAATATGTGCCACCACCAAATGTGTTTAATTTTAATGTTTTTAAGGGGAGGGATGTTTCCACCATAGTTTTAAAATCTATTGCTTCAAGTATAGTTTTAAGACCTCATCAAGATCTTCAAGGTTTTGTCAAATGTGCTCACAAAATAATGCAATAGCATGCACTTGATTATGATCTATTTACTCATTTTCATATGTTTCAAGGCTTTTATGATAACCCTATCATAATTTTTTTCATTATCAACATGGGTATCATCATGATCCAAGGTATTAGATCCCTCGTTGGTTTAAGACATCTTAGATGGGTAAAGGGGAAGCTCAATATGTTCAATAGGAACACCTCATAATCTAGGACTACGCATAGGTTGTATGCAAAATTGTAAAAGTATGAAATTAAAAAGTAAATCAAAATGAAACCTTAGCTATTTTAAAACCCTATGAATTAGAAAAATGTGGATTCACACGGATTAGGCTCACCAAATATTTAATCCTAAAATGGATGATCTAGATTAGTATTATTTAGATTGCATTAAAGGAATATATAGAAATGAAATGATACAAGGGTTGTCAGGAATCTAGAACAACAAACATGCTCTAATTCCACTGTTAGGATCTAAGAAGCACCATTGATTACCATGTACAAGCAACTAAATGCAAAATTAACCAGAAGTAACAAGTAACTAGAATTCAAAAATAACACAGAATTTAAGAGACAATACCCAATTGTATTAATACTCTTCTAGAAGGAAACACAACAAAGAAGATGCCATAGTCTTCTTCATTACACACCTCTAGGGCTCCCACACCTATAGGGCATAAACGGTAAATCTCTTCAAGAGCTCACTCTCTCTCTTATGGTCCCAACACACAACTCAAACACAGAGTTGTTGTTCACCTCCAACTAGTCAGTATCACTACTGCCAATACCACCAGTCAGTATCACTACTGCCAGTACACAAGTACTCCACGTACTCCACGATCGAGTACACACCGTACTCCACGTACACAATGTACTCCAAGTAGATCTCACCTGATCTTGCTCCTTGATGTGTTACTGTCACCTTTGATCTTGCTACCCCGTAGATCTCCTTTGACCTCGCACGCACACACACACACACACACACACACACTTGTAGATCAACTGATCTTACTTACCATGTAGATCTCCAAACGTGGCCTTGCACACCTGGTAACCAAGATCATACACACATGAAGAACCCTTCTAATTCTCCAAACTAGCACCCCTGTGGATCTCTACTAGACCTTGTAACAACCTACAGATCTCTTTGATCATACACACTTGGCACTGTGGCACTAGGAGGAACACACCTTGCTCTCTTCCCTCTAAAGGAGCTAACCTTGCTCTTAGTCAACTAGAACAAATTACAATACAGCCCATGAGTCTATCATATAGATCTCATGCAAATAATAATTAGACATCCAATTACAATAATTAGATCCGTAGCTCCAAGACTGAAATTAGCCTTTAACATGCAAACAACTAGTTCGTTAACAAATTATCCATGAAACTCGCAGTTCGGAACCGCACAGGTGACCGACATCGGTCCCTATTAGTCTGGAGGTGACCGACGTCGGCCGATCCTAACTGATGTCGACAGCTTCTTGTCCACCCCTGACCGACGTCGGTTGGCCTGACCGATGCCGGTGACTGTGACACTCAGTAACCTCCTCCAATGTCTGCATCAGTGAAGCTTTTAACTCCACAACCTAACAAGGGTGATAATCAAATCTATAACAAATAAACAAGATGTTAAACTTAGATATAAACATACACTAAATTTATTATGTTGAGATAATCTAAATATGAAAAGTACAATTATGCTAAATATAGAAATGACAAAGAAGTGATGTACTTAACTTATTTTGATGCTAATACAATTCTAGATCCAAAATAGGTTCATGCAAGGAGATTCTAGAATAGTCATTAGATTATGGTTATGATGCCTCTAGCTCTCTAGGTAATAATGCTAGCCTGGGATGGTTATGTCGATGCTACTATGTGGGTTTGACGCTAGTGTCTTATATGAAATATTTGTTGAAATAAGATGTGACCATTTGGATGCTTTTGGGTTTTATTTCGCCTTCACTTTATTGCATTTAGATGTGAGTCATGGATAATCACTCTTTGTGAAATATAAATACCTTAAATTTCCATCTTCAATGTGACCTTAAAAAAAAATGGGTTAATTGGCACACAATGTCGAGCTGGGCCGAATGACCTCTCTATCAAAATATATTACCTACATAGCCAATACTCCAAGAATAGGGCCTGACTGATGTAATTCTCCCATACATATTGTTTGTGCATGAATCATATAATGTATATAAAGCAAGTACAATAATGACCTACCTTGTAACTTGGCAAATACGGCTCTTGGATTATGCCTTTAGTACTTCAAACATATAGATGTGCAATCCCTATGACTGGTATGGAAATAGGAATAAATAAGAAAGCTTTGCATTCAATTCAATGCTCTTTGAATATTCTATTATCTAATTTCTAGTTGAAGAATGAATGAAGGTTGATCTTGTATTTATATCAATCCCTTTGGAATGATAACTCGTATTAAAACACTTAGGTCAACAATTATGACATGTTTCATTTTTAAATTAGATGACTTTAGGGTATTGGATATTTGAGTCGAAACAAGACAATAGTACCAATGTTACTATCTACCTCAGATGTTAATGTTTAGGAAGTAGGAGAGCATATACATGTTTATAACTTATCAAGATGAAAGATAAATGCATTTTAAATATTCTAGACAAGATAGAAGACTTAGGTTATCAACATAAGACTAGTCGGATTAAAAGATATAGGACAAGAAGTCTAAGGATAGCACAAATGGGAGACTTACATAAAATGAAAAAGATAGAGAACTGAAAAGAATAACTAAAATCTGAGTTTACCAAGTGTACAAGACCAACATATTACATAATCACAAAATATCTACAATTTACATAAAAATCAAAATACATTTTAAATATTCTCCTTATCAATTATTAAATTGAAATTAGTTTAATAATTAAATTAAATTTTAATATTATATAATTAAACTTCATTACATCTATTCAAAATAAACACCGAGATCCTCTTTCATCATTAAGCATATGTAAAATGGTATCTTCAAAACCATGTTAAGAGGAGCGGCATTTGAATTCTTTTTCAGGTGAGATGTAAAAGAGACGAAGGATCTTTGTATTGGCAGAACCAATGAAAATTGAAAATTGAGCAACATCATTAAGAAGCAAAGGATGTGGACTTTTGGCAGGTTACAAAGTAGACGAGACAGAGACGGGGGAACAGTTTTTGTCTGGTTTTCGGTGTGCTTTGGCTTCCAAAGGAATTGTTTTCTGTGTGCCATGGCTTCCAACGCCATGATTACTCTGAAAACAAATGTTTACATGATGAGAACTGTCGTAACTTTGTAATGAATAAACATTACAAAGTTCGTGAAGAATATGAATGATATTTATTAAGTTATTGGAGTCTTCTAATCTTATTTTGTCGGAATTTATTTTGTAATTTTTCAGTATTTGAGGAATCTTTGTGTTGATGGCTTTCTCTCAAGTGCAGTGCTTTATTTTGAAAAAAAAGATCAGTGACGAGGGCAAGGGCCACTCAACACCCAGTTACAACCAAAAACCCACCCACAAGAAACAACCAAAGATGGCCCACCTTCACCACATGCTCACTCCGATCAGCCAACCAAGAGCCAAGTTTCTTTATATGGCTATAACAGATTTTGATTGGGCTATATAACATGGTATCGTCCGCAGCAAGAAAAGTTGAAATGGAATGCATCTGAGTATCATGGGGCCTGCAACTGCCATCATGATGAACATACTAGAAGGGCAGAAAGAAATAGTCATTTCAGGCATTATTATCCATAAAAATACTAAGTTCCATCTCGAGGGTCCCCCACCTTGACATTGGCTCCTCTTTGTCAAATGCTAGGTCTCACCCAACCATCATTGCTCTCATCTTTCTCATCTTGCATTGGTATATTGGTATTGAGAAAATATGTAAAAGGCATATGAAGATGAAATACTCTTTTATCTTAACCTAAGATTATTAATTCAATATTCATGTTTTAAATCAATAACACTATAATTTTTATGTACTTATAAAAACACGGTTTCTTTTAAATTTAGAATGGTTATGATATTTAAAATTTAAGAAAATTAATATGAATTTTGACGATATATATTTCAAAAGTTAGTAAGGTTTTATAACATGATCTAATTATCAAGCTTTTAAATGGTAGGAACCACTCCAACAAAATAATAAATTATATAAATACTTTCAAAAATATATCAAACCTTATGTTATGGATCAATAGTGTTCCAAAAAGAATACTAGCTTCAACAATTATAAAAATGTTAATATCATTTCATCTTTGCTTCATCTTTTTAGAATGTTTATGAGTGTTCAATATATTCATTGGTAGTATTTTATGTCTAAATGAATTATAAAAAAATGTCTATTTATAGATGATATTTGAATTCAATTTAAACAATTATAACACTCATGTTAATTTCCAATGGCTAAGACCTAAAAACATGGAAAGAGGGGGGCATGTGCCCAACTTAAAGATCTCTTAAAGCACAATGTAAGATAAAGATAAGATGGGGGTTTACATGATAAGAATGGAGATGTAAAAAAGAGAGGGAAGGGAATCATAGCAAAGTGGAAGTCAACAAGAGGTCCCATATTATTAAATTTAAACATGTATAAGCATAAAATTTAGAATGCAATTTAGCTAAGAAATTCAATAATGAAATCTAATATAAACTTAACTTAACTTCAAAGATGGAGTAGCAAATGAAAAAAGGCAATAAGTAGGAAATACTTACAATTGTGAAGTATTTGTCACCTTCTCCATTGTGATTAAGTAGAAATTTGCTTTCAAATACTAAATGTGGATACTCAACTCTTTTCCAAGGCAAAGAGAAATGGGAAATGTTTTGAGATGCAAAATGATTTAGAACCCTTTGATTCACTTTGATTTACAATGGTAATTCGATAGCACTTAGTTAGCTTGAAGATAAATGATTTGAGTAGAGGATTGCACATCAATTTATATGCTTAAGGGTAGTAACATGAACAGTTGAGAATAATTTGATTTTATCGAATTATATTAATAAACAGTTATATTAGAGTCATCATCCCAATGAACGATGACTAATTGTCATTTGTTGAGAAGAAGGGGGAGAGTTAATTGGTAGTTAAGTGACTCAACATGAATGGGTCAATATAATTAAAAAGTTAAGAGATGACTCATAAGTTAGTTGAAATGGTCTAAGATTACTCATAAAGTGGTTGACGAAGTTAAGGAAGATGGTTGGATAAGTCAACATTTGATTGAGATAAATGTGGAGGATGTCTGGATGAGGTGGATAATCTAGATTTTTAATTAGTATTTGAGAAAAATGATGTGCATGATTTAATTAATTATGAATTAATCAATTATTAAAATTTTAGAGGGAAATGGTTTTAGTATGAATTTGAATTAGAGATGGTGAAGGGTTAGCATGTTAAAGTTAATTTCTATCATGCCCAAAAATTTCACCTAAAAAACATAAAAACACTACTATTTTTTTCTTGTACAACGTTGATTCTACATGTAAGTAAACACTCCAACTATTTACAAAACTACACTCATGTGTGTCTTGATTACACATGCCTTATAAAATCAGGTACACAAGTATAGACAACCTTAAAGGTACACAAACACAATCAAAATATGCAACATGGATGCTCACATTTTATCTCAAAGTAGGAGATACATTGAGGAGTATAATAAGCTAACTACAATCAAGTTGTATCAACTACACCAGATACAGTGTGTAATACCCTTCTTAGACATGACATTATTTAGTCTACCGGTGTGTCGAGTGTGTCTTTGTGCAAGATTTACGAGTGAGATGTCTTGGAGTTGGTTGTTAGTCTTATTTTCGGCTACCTTGTTGTTGTGATAGGGTACCAAGTTAGTTATGACTCATGTAAGACTATCTTGGGGTCTATGTGTGCTTTTATGTTAAGAGCAATTCATATTATCACTTATTGTGTCGCTTATGCCTTCTAGAGGTTTTTGTGTCAATGAGTCAATTTTGTCCAGTTATCCATTAGATCGAATTTGTGTTAATTCAAACACGTTGCTTAAACCCATCAAGCAATTGTGTTATGTTAAATTGCTTCCGATTATTTGACTTGTATTTTCCTTGGCATTTTGATAGCCATATCTACTTTTAAAATAGGAATAATAACATAATTATGATTATGATCGAACCCAAGCAATATTTATTAATGGGCATAAATAAAATTCTGTATAAATATATGTACATTAAAATAGTATTTTGTAGATAAACAAATTAAATAAATAAATGTACATGTTTTTTCATAAAATTGGTTACATAAATAATTTTGAATCAAATTTTACTATCTATATAATTGATATTCATATTAGTAGAAACATATTTATATATTAAAATAAAATAATATTATTAATTATATATATATATATATATATATATGATATTCTTAATGTAATAATTAATATAATTAGAGTAAAAATAAAATATTGACAAGTCTACTAATGAATAAAAAAATAGAGAAAGAGAAAAGTGGAAACCGTAGTTCCAAAAAGAAAATAATAAATAAGCATGGCTTTTCCCACTAAAAATTTAATCTAATGAGAGGGAAGCCATTTTGGAGATTTGCCAAGGGAAAAAAATAGGTGGAGGGAGAATGAAGATGGAGGAAGAAGTAGTGAAGGTGAATGAAGTTTCAAATTATAGGCCAGAGGTTTCTTCCTTTCAAATATTTGAATTTTTTTTCAAACTAATAAACTAGGGTGTGTTTTAGTTTTGATTTTATTTATGAATCTAGTTGTATGTTTGTGAGAGTATATATATACAAAAATCCTAGCACTTAATATATCTCTCAAAACTTCTTGAGTTTACTTCTATTTTATCATTTTTTGTTTTAAAAAATTAAAAAATAAAATTATATATATATATATATATATATATATATATATTCATGTATTATAATTTTATTTATTTTTAAAAATAAAAATAAAAATAAATGTATGTCCAGAATCTTGTTTATTTTATGTTATTTAAAAAATAAATGAATTAAAAAAATAATATATAATGATTTATATTTATTATGTTGAAAGGCGTAATCTGCAGTAGTAATCAAAGAGTGTAATGGTGTGAGTGAATAATTTTTTTTTCTGAGCCGACATATAAAAATAAATTATAAAAAATATATAATTTAGTGACATTTACTTTGAAAAGATGTAATAAAAGGACATATTGCATTACAACCAGATTTTTCTATTGCTGAATTTGTAGCTACAGCTACATCAACTTGAAAGAAAAAAAAATAGAGCAGCAAAAAAAAAAAGAGTAGAAAGAAAAAGAAAAATAGAGCAGGAACAAATTGAAATTATGTATATTCCTTTTAATAATATTATGTTAAGAAAAATTATATAGACTAAAAAAACTGTAGAAAAAGAAAAAATGCGGTGAAAGAAGCAGTGAAAACTAAGAGAACTAGCACATTGCATGAACAGACCCTGGCACATTGCATGAACGGATCCAGTTAACTCATTAGTTAGCTTATTGTTAAAGTGAATAATTAATGCTAACAACCCCTGCCCCGCCGCCCCCCGCCGCCCCCGCCCCCCCAAGTCTAACTAAGGAGACAAAAAAGGGTTAGGAAAAGAGGAAAGAGGGAAAACCCTGTGGGAACAAACCCCTAGCCCCCCGCTACCCCCCACCTCCCCTCAAAAGAGACACTAATTACACATGGAAGCTATTGTGTTGCAGTGTTATTCACCCCAAGAAGGTCTCGTAGAAAATGAAACTTTTGCTCAGTGAATGTCTTCGTGAAGATGTTGGCAATTTGTTCAGAAGTGGCACATTACTGCAAGTCGATGACTCCATCATGTATCAATTCACGGATGAAGTGCATGTGGATCTTGATGTGTTTGGTCTGTTGCCATTGTATGGGATCTCTACAAACCTTCAATGTACTTTGATTATCACACCAAATGACAGTCAGATGATGAAAGAGGATACCAAGCTCAGTTAGGAAGTGTTGTAGCCAAATGAATTGAATGGTAATGTTGACTGCACCTCTATATTTAGCCTCTATTGATGATAAAGCAATGGTAGATTGCTTCTTACTTGACCAAAAAATGGGCCCTGATCCCAAACTAAGAACATATCTTGAAGTGGACTTACGATCAATGCTATCACCAGCTCAGTTAGAATCAGTGTAGCCATTGAGATCCAAAACACAACCTGTTGAATAATGAATCCCATAGAAAATGGTTCCCTGGACATAATGAAGTATATGCTTGGCATCCTTCCAATGTGGCTCATGTAGCTCTTGCATGTATCTAGAAACAACCTCCACTGCATATGAGAGATCTCGACAAGTGTGAGTGAGATAAAGAAGACTCCCCACAAGTTGACGATAGTGTGTCCAATCAACCAATGGTGTATCCTTGCCATCTTCAACCTTGACCCTTGATATGAAAGGTGTGACAACTAACTTACAGTCAGTCATGTGAAATCGAACCAAGAGATCTCGTGCATACTTTGATTCAGCAACTATGATTGCTGATTGATTTCAAGGCCAAGAAAAAAATATAGGAGACCCATGTTTGTCATAGAAAATCTATCATGCAAAATAGTTTTAATTGCATCAATGGCAGTGGGTGAATCACTTGTTATTAGTAGATCATCTACATAGAGTACTATGAGCAACAAAGAATCATATGTTCTCAACATATAAACATTTGGATCATATTTGCATCGTATGAAATTTTGAGACAAAAGATAAGAATCCATTTTAGCATACCAAGCTCTAGGTGCCTGCTTGAGGCCATAGAGTGACTTCTTGAGTCTACATACCAATGAGGAATTTTGTATATACCCTTGTGGCTGCTCCATGTAGATCTCCTCCTTGAGATCACTGTGAAGAAATGCATTCTTCACATCCATGTGATGAACCTCCCACCTTCTTGATGCTACAATGGCAAGAGCCAATTGAATGGAGTCCATTTTTGCCACTGGAGAAAAAGTCTCATCATAGTCAATGCCATGAACTTGTTGAAAACCTTTGGCGACCATCTGTGCTTTGTATCTGCTCACATGTCCATCTGCTAATTTCTTTGTCCTATAGACCCATTTACATCTGACAAGCTTGCTATTGGAAGGAAGTCGAACCAAATCCCAAGTTTGGTTTGCAATGAGGGAGTTGTACTCCTCATCCATAGCTGCTTTCCAAAGAGGATTCCTTGTAGCTTCTGCATAAGTCTGAGGGTCAGATGCTAGAACCACATAGGCATGCATCGGCATGATGGGCTCGGTAGCTGAGAGTGCATGAGGGACTTCATATATATCAGCTAAGCTCCTTGTTCTTTGATTTTACACATGGGATACTGAATCATCACTAGAATCCAAATCAAGGATGGTTGTGGATCAGCATATGCATGCTCATGTTCCTCTGAATCATAAGATCAGAATGATTGCATGTATCTCTGAGATCTGTAAGACAAGGAAGCATAGAGGTGGTGGCATGTTGTTCCTGAGATGCATGTGGAAGACTTTCATCAAAGTAGACACTCCTCTCAATGAAGAGTGTTTCTGTGGAAAGATCTAGTAGTCTATATCCCTTTACACCATCTGGATATCCAATAAAGATGCATTCTTTGCATTGAGGCTCCAAAGCCTTCCTCTTGTCTGTAGGAATGTGTGCCCAAGCACGGGATCCAAAGATGCAAAAATGTGTGACTTCTGGTTGCATGCCTCTCCATGCTTCAAAAGGTGATTGACCTGTGATAGATTTGTGAAAAGATTTGTTTTGTATGTATGAAGCACAGTTGATTGCTTCAACCCACAATTTGGAGGGAAGGAGCCTAGCATGCAGCATGCAGCTGGCTATCTCTTTCAAAGATCGGTTCTTCCTCTTAGCTACCCCATTTTATTGTGGAGTGTATGGAACTGTGTTCTGCAATTGTATTCCTGCTTCATCGCAAAGATGTTAGATGTCATTGTTGACATACTCCCCTCCATTATCTGTGCAGAGGATCTTGATCATGTTCCCAGACTGCTTCTCTGCATGGGCTTTGAAAATCCTGAGATTCTCAAACACCTCAGATTTGAATTTGAGAAAATACACCCATGTGTATTTTGTGCAATCATCAATGAATGTTAGCACATATCTGAGTTTGCTCATGGAAGGTTCAGGAACTGGACCCATAAGATCACTGTGAACAAGCTCTAAAGGAGAAGAGGCTCTCCATGCATTCCCCTTTGGAAAATTTTCTTGTGGATGCTTTCCAAGAGCACATCCTTCACAAATTCCATCAGATGAAATTGATGATTTGCCTTACCAACAACAATTTTGGAGTTGTCTTGCATGTCAAATATGGTCACCGAATCAGGGGTGAATTCAACTCTCCTACCAGTTTCAGTATGTATCATTTGATATACAGAAAGAAGATTAACAGAAAGCTTTGGAATATGTAAAACATTCTCAAAACTTCCAATTCCAACCTCTACCCTCCCTATTCTAGTTGCCTCTACAGGAGAACCATCTCCCATGAGAATAGGAGAACTAGAAAACGCTAACAATTTTCTCATAGCAAATTCTACATTTAAATTTCTACGATCTTGTCATTCTATTCATACTGCTGGTTTAACTTCGTTGGAAGGAAGAAATATGTTTTCAAAAATATTTTATATTCTGCTATGTTTTACTGAAAAGTGCCCTAAATATATTAAATAACAATTGAAAATCTAAAACCTAAAATAAATCGAATACATTAAATATTCTACTGTGTTTTGCTGCGTTATAATATACTTTTTCGTTAAAATTCAGCTGGCAAATATTTTTTATCCGTGTATTGACTAAATGGCAGTTCAATTTTTTTAGTGTCGAAAGAGATTTTACAAAAAGCGCTGCAAGTTTAGCAAAAAAAAAAACAGTATTTTTAATTACCTGCAAACTTTTTCTTTTGAATAAAGCATTGAACCCCTCCCCGTGGCATGGCATGTTTTCCATTTTCAGTCCTCTCTGTTCCTTGCTTCATTCGTATTTATTTGTTTTTAATCGTTATTATTCATATATATACATTTCATTTTAGTCTTCATACATTTCTGCGTCAAAAGTATTGCATTTAATTATTATTTATTATTGTCAGTTCTAAATTATATTTTTTATCAATATTAATTTTAAATTAATTAAAAATGAACATAATCATGTTATTAGTCTTTCACTGTCTCGATATTACTGTAGAAATGCCTTATTAATAGAATAAAAAATTAAAATTTATATTATAAAAAATAGTTTAAATAATAGTTTAAAGTTTGTAAATATATTAAATTAAAAATTAAAATTATATTAAAAAAATAAAATTATAAAAAATATAGGTTATACGATTTAAGTGATGGATAAGTAATACTATTTAGAATAAATTACCAGTATATTAAATATGTATAATTATTGGTACACGATATATTATATAGGTATTAGATATAGGTATTAATAGTATTATAAATAATTTTATTAATAAAAAGTAACAAAACACATCTCATATATATATATGAGATGTGTTTTGTTACTTTTTATTAATAGTATATTAATATGATTTGTTTGTATCTATAAAAAAGGTTAATTGTAGTTTAATTTTTTTGAAAAAATAGATTGAATATTTTATATTTATATTTATAGGTATGGCACGTCTGTGATTAAATTTTGAAACTAAAGAGTAACGAATAGAATATCGAAGAGAATATGTTCGATAATATCAAAAACAACAATGTGAACAAAGAACAGAAGAATAACGATGACAATGTAATGAGAATGAAAGAGAAAGATGTCCAAAACGTAGGGTAGAAATCCCAGTTCAAGAATTGGAAATAGAAATGAGAGAACATGCCCAAGAAATGATGGCATATCATGCACAAACATCTCAAGATGGTCAACATAAATTAAGAAGAATGCAAAGAGATGCATTTGAATCAATTCACAGAGGAAGAAAGAAATCAAGTACAAGAACGTTCCGTGAAGCAGTTTGAAGGCATCATCGAACGAATGCTAATATTGATGCTAACTCTGAAGTGAATTGAATGACCATGAAACGTGTGTTAGAAACCCAAAATAATAGAGAAAGAAATGAAATGGACGATGGTGTTAAATAATATACAAAATACACATGACAATAGTGGAAATATAGAGATAGATTTAAAGACGTTACAAATGATTTTTCACCATTGTTTATAAAAATTGGCATTGTCAAGTATGTGTTATATTTGTCAAGAAAGTTAACCTAGCATAAATATCTCTCGAGCACTTGAAGGTCCAATTTTCCATAGATGTTGACAAGAGAAAAAAGGTCATCAATTTTCAGCATCCAATAATATGGATCCTGGTCCATAGCCACCAGAACTTGCATGCTTAACCCAAGTAAAAGAGATGTTGATAGCACGAGTCAATCCAATCCTTCAAGTCACACATGCAACTGGAGGTCCATATAAATATAAAGGACATACAATCAGTTTTCCACATGAAGTGAAAGAAATTTCTAAGGTTTTACCACATCACATAAAAGATTTGTCGATCATTGTTGTTTGAAGAAGAGATCAATGTAGAATGAATTACAATTTTATAGTTAATAGAGAGAGTATATAGGGAACTAAAATATAAAATAAAACAGGACAAGTTCTATAGAGATGTTCAAATTGATGAAAATGCACTTATCAAACTTCCACCCAATTTTGAGAAAAATATCTTTGACCAACTGAACTTTGTACATATGGAGTTTGATTCAGATGTGAATGAATATGTATTTTAGGGTCTGATGATGGAAATGGATGAACAAAAATTATAAATCATACAAATTCAATGGCCTCTAAACCTACAAATGCCACAAGAGAGATGGAATTAATCCATGCATGGGTGAATAATCTTAATGTAGAGCCTAGAGATCTGATGGATTGGCCAGGAATTGGTGTATCCCCTATAAATGAGTATGTCACATAAGGTTAATTGATATGGCCTTCCCCACATTGATTCCAAATGGAAGATGTGATTGATTAGAACCAATAATGAAATGAGTACATCTACATGAATTTGTTAAACATTTGATTTGATACATGGATCACCATTTTGGATGACACCCATGATTCAAATATTACATGATGAATATGATTATGAGACATCATGCATATAATTCATCTGTAGTGTTTTTGAAAAAGAGTCTAAAAAACATGTCAATCACCATCAATTAATTACGTGAGCATATGGACAATGTGCCACATTCTCATCTAGCTGATCATTTGATGCATTTTGATACCACATTGAGGCAAAATTAAGTGGCATGTTGCATCAAATTGGAACACCAACAATTTTCTTCACATTGAGTGAAACTGATATGTATTGGTCTGATCTACATGTGCTAATGCCAAGAACACCACCAACCAATCCCCAAGAATCAGAAAAATGGTATCGATAAAATATTAATGACTATTTTCATATAGTGGAATATTACATGCACTTGTGACATACACTTTTTCAAAAGGAGATACTACAAAAAGGAATGAAAGTGAAAGATCATTGGTCTAGATATGAATGGCAACATAGAAGTTCACCACATGTACATGGGTTCATATGGCTGGAGGGAGCACTATACATGGAGAAAGTGACAACTAGAAAAGTTTTTGATAATTGCTCACACATATTAGAGATGTACATCTAACTATTGATGATTAGAAACTATTGATGTCAAGAACACATAGTGTATTACACCTAAGCATTAGGGAAGATTTTGACAATGCTACTCATTTATTTGCAATAAATGATAATTTGAAAAATCATAACAAAATCATTAAAAGGACGGATTGCATGAAACATTACAACTAAAACAGGTAATACCAATCCATCAAGAGGTCAGAATGATGAATTGGATGTGGAGTTATTAATAGCTAAGGATGCAAGGGTGATGTTAACCTCCAACCTATGGATAGAAACAAGACTTGTAAATGGATCTCTAGGATATATTCAAAGTATAGTATACAAACCTAGAACTTCCCCACCAGAGCCACCTACATATGTTATGGTGGAATTTGATAGTTACTCTGAAATGCCATTTGTATATGCAACTCCACACACAATTCCAATTACACCAATACAAAGGGGGCCAACATGAAAACTACTTTTAAGATTGGCTTGGGGATTATCCATACACAAATAATATGGATTGACTCTTTCTAAAGCAAAAATTGATATAGGGCATATAGAAAGACCAGGGTCAACATTTGTGGCCATGTCACGTGTAAAATCTCTAAAAGGACTCAAAATTTGGTCTCCATTTTCATACAATAGATGTGAGAAGTTGAAAATAGGAAAACAACTTTCCAAATAAAAAAGCTAATGAAGAGAGACTCAAATCCTTAAAACTACAATAATATTACATGTTTAATATCACATATATTATACTTATTTTCACATTTTGATGTATATGAAATTATTATTTTTAATTATCATTGAATGTGATATATATTTCTTATTTAGATGAATATGAAATGATGCATTAATTGGTATTTATTGTCAAATATGCATGACACACTTGTGGGTGCTACTATCATAGATATCTTAAATATATTTATCTAAAAATATGCCAAGAGATATCAATCTCAACACACCTATCTAACCTACATCACAATATAGGAGCCTCAAGATTGATATCTCTCAGCGTATTTTAGATAAATGTATTTAAGATATCTATGCTAGTATTATATGTAGTTTGGGGAGGGCGGGGTGGTGGTTGTGCCATCCCAGCCCCCTACCATAATAGGGAGGGGAGGGGGACAACCAATCAACCCCCTCCCCCCCCCCCCCCCCCCCCCCCGCTAATGTTGTAGGGGTCTGGCTAATACCCAAGGCTCCCAAGCCCGACCGTCGGCCATGGGCCGCCAATCGCCAAATCCTCTATTAAGGAAAATGAATTTTTTTTTAATTATTTTTTTAAAGAATATATATATATATATATATATATATATATGTATATGTATATATATATACATATATAAATATATATATACATATATATATGTATGTGTATATATATGTGTATATATATATATATATATATATATATATATATATATATACACACACACACACACACACACACACACACACACACACACATATATATACATATATATATACATATACACACACACACACACACACACACACACACACACACACACACACACACACACACACACACACACACACACACACACACACACATATATACATACATATATAAAGATGTGTTATTTTATATAATTATAAAATAATAATATGTGTGTGTGTGTGAACATATAAGTGTGATGTATATACTATAAAAATATATTTTTGGTATCAAAAATATATATTCATATATACAATTATGTGTATTTATTCATAAAAGAATATATATTTTATCAATTATAAATATACATACACATATATAGAGTGGTAGTAAAACTAGAGGGGTCATGTTCTTATGTGGAGAAAGAGTTTCAGAGATGTTTCCTTAAACCTTCTAAAATAGAGATGTTGTCTTATTTAGATCCTTTCATAGTTTCATGGTAGGAAGTATGGATAGGACTAAATGATCCCATCATGTAGCCAACATGTAGGGGTAATACCTTGAAAAATAGAGTGAGTGTTTGGTCCCAAGATTTGATGTAAAAGAGGCCTCCATTCTAGACATTCTTTCAATGTAGAAAGTTAGTGTTATCTACAGTGTGTTGAATCTCAAATGACCTCATAGTCCAAAGGAGAATTACAGAAGCATATCTCCATAAAAAGTGACCCTATTGAGGTGAGAAGGACACTAGTGGTTCAAATAACATTAAGAAGATTTGAAGTATAAGGTGTTGATCTATATCATCATCTTCAAGTGTACCCTTGCCCTCAAAAATTTCACCTATAGTCTGACTGTAGGCACCTACAATTTGATGGATGAACCTAGAAATGGGAACCCTATAAACATGATCACTTTCCAATTGGATTTGATTTAAATAAATTCAAGTAGATCCTAAGGTGTGTAGTATAGGGTTTAAGAGTTAAAAATGTAATCTATAGGTGTCCTTTTTAATCTCAAGATGGTCACTTAGAGTCAACTATAGGATGATAGTGCACTAAAGCATAATAGTCTAGAGGTTGGCATAGCATATACATGATGTGAACAAGTCCTAATGACTATGAAGTGACCTTGAGGACTTAAAGAAGGTCATTGCTCAAGGATTTCAAGAAGGTATTAGATAAATGGCATAGTTTCTAAATAATATAGTATACACCTACATGTATGCCATTTTTTGAGAAAATAAAACAAACACATAACTTGCCAACTAGGCCTATCTAAATGGAAGGTATACATTGCATAATTTGGAAAAGGTTTTGATGATGAAAATGTTTGAAAGAACCATAAAAATAGTGATATACCATCTCATTAGATTCCCATATCAAGGAAATATAACATGGAGGGTTTCAACATGCAACGTACAACCATGCTTACAAACCCTGCACAGTTAGCAAGTTCAACTAATCTGCCTTGGGTTTTAGGATATTGTGGGATGCTAGGAGTTGATATAACTCTACATTTTAAAAAAAAATATCCCTATGACTTGATAGATCCTCTCATATCTTTGTTTTTTTTGAAATAATAGGGGAAGTACCCTCTATTCTATCTCAAACTTACTACCTTATAGGCAAGAAATGTGAAAGGTAAGAGGAAGATGCATAGAGTGTTGGATCATTGAGTAAATGTGTAGGGAACTATCTTGAACATGGAAAAGCATGTAAAATACCTCACATTCATGACCAACCACTCAAAGGTGGTTGTGATTATCCAAGCATAGATTAAACTTACCAGGCCTAATCCCTAAAAGGGGTATAATACCACTTATAGGGGCAAATGAGCCTTGAAAAGCATTGGAGGACCTTCACAATGAGTTATAAGGTGAGTTGAAACCTTTAGTTTACAAAGAAGCCTCATAGAAAGGTCATTTCTTGGCTTAAGAACACCTCAGGGTACACAAGATGTAGGGAAGAACTCAAGAAATCATATTTGGAAGCTCATATATGTATAGACGTTTAAAATGGGGACCTAAGGAGTTGGGAGATGTTGAATAGGGTCATAAACAAGGTTCTAGTGGAATTTGTTTGAGAATTGAACATCAGACTTTTATGAATAAATGCTAAGGGTCAAAACCACTTAAACCCTCCAAAAACCTTGTTAATGATTTGATGGGAAAGACAAAGAGGAAAAGGCATCAAATGAGTTGTTATGAATTGGAAGGTGATTGGTCCTTGTAGAGGACTCCCCCAAGCTTCTTCCCATCATATTGGATTGTACCCTATCTATATGAATATGGTGTAAAACTAGTTTTATTGACATTTTTTGATATTTTTCGGGTTCAAGGGACAGTTGGAAGATGATAATCACTTTGAAATACCAATTATGACCTAACCTAACTCTTAATATCCATTTATTGCTTCATTAAATCACATAGGTATCTCTGCAAACACCTTCACTTTAGGTAGTCCAAATTGGCATAGTGGATGGAAGTTGATCATCAAGTGAGAAGGTTATAACTCTAATAGGGGTTCCTTTTAAGGTATACCTAATGTATTTATGGATAAGAGGATTCTTGAAAATTTTTATACCACCCCTTATATGGATTGGTTTGTAAAACTAAAGATCACTTCAATGACAAGTGTAAAGAATGGGTGAAAGAAGGATGATAGTGACTGCAGATAGTGAGAACACTTGTCCATAAGAATAATAATGATTAAAGACACATCCAATTTATGTTGGATTTTATTCTTAACCACCCATCACATTTCACATATGAAATTTTTTCCTAATCTTCTATGGAGTGCTCAAGAGAAGCTAATGACGAAGGTAGTTTCCAAACAAGTACTTGAAGAATCCTACACCAATTTTGAAGAGTTTTCATGCTTGAAGAGACATTTGTCCAAAGATACCTTCCATGGTATATTTCATACTTTTATTGCTCTGTATATGTAAATATCTATCTCAAATTGACACTTTTTCTTGTGATTCTTGAGATTTATTCTTCTCTCTCCTCTCTCACATTATATAAGTACTAGCAATTTTGGCTCTTGTTTTCTAATTCCACACCATGTATGGTGAAGCCCTACTAGTTTGATGTTGTAATTTTCCTTTGAATAATACATGAAATATATTTTTGAGCTCACAAACATCTTGTTTAAGTGTGTTAAGTGATGTATGGTGAGGTCTAGTGATAAGCTTTTATCCTTGCTTCTCCTTATCCTTTCATGTTTGGTTCAAGAAGTTCCCACTCTGATAGATCATATGGATTTTAGATAATGTTTTTGGATCCTTTCAAGTGTGAAAATGTCCTTAGAGTCTACAATTTGACCTTTGGTCCACTTACCTTGATAAGTCTTTATCCATATCACCTCTATATTGAAATATTAATGTTAGAACATCTTAAGACTTTGAAGCTAGTGTTGAAAGTCTTATTTCCTAGTGCAAGAGTATGATGATCTTGTGTAAATATTCATGGTGTATCACATCCTTAGAATAGTTTAATTTAATGAGTATTTTTGGCCCTTTTCACATAATAAATTAGTTATTATAGGTGATAAGCACTTAAAGGTCAATTTAAGGAGCTAACCCTTAAACCTAGAGGTCTACCTCTAGTATAGGCAACCCACATGCCTATATGTATTCCAATGTTCCCCAAATCTTAGAGCAGTCTTTAAAAACCTCCTCTAAGGTATGAGATTTGGTGATAATAGTTCTATAACACCAGGTGGGAAACTTATCCTAAAGACAACATGTCAAGGTGAATGTTAGTATTGATAACATCAGTTGCATATGCTGTGCTACTTAGCATTTGACGACTCTATTCAAGGTAAAATATAGTTTTAGACCATTTTTTTGTCATATATTTATGCTCATACTTAATGGTCCTTACTAGGTCATCTTATAGTATATTTTTCAATCCTATCAATCCACCTCTTCAACCCAAACTTCCTTTTGAAGTTCAACATCCTCAGCCTATTCTGCCCTTTGAAGAGCAAGAGGACTTTACTATCCAAGAAGACCAATAAAGTGAGGGAGAAATTCAAGATAAAATGTATAAGAAGCATGTATTCCTAGAATTTAACACTAAAAATCCAATTCATCTTGATGCCTATTATGACATTCCCCCTAATACTACAAAGAGTGTTCCTACATTCAATGGTGAAGGCCATGTTACTCCTAGTGATCACATTAAGGATATCTCAAACTTCTATATTTTTCATAATGTCATTGAGGTCAATATTACCATTATACTCCTTTCCATGCCCCTTATATGTAATCACTTTATTGGTATAGGACTTTTCTCGGTGGTTGAATCACAACATGGGATGATTTTGGAGTGCTGCTAACATTAAAGTTTGAGGGTAAGAGTGACCACACTTCACTTATCCACCAACTCAATATGATTCAAAGATCCCCCAAGAATACAATTCATGAATTCAATGATATGTTCCAAAAGACTTGGTATAGTTTTCCCCCTCCTATGATACCACCTACTAGTTTTATGTTTCCCACATACTTGAGGGCCATTGGTACTGATATAGCCATCATGCTAACATCCATGGGTGGTTTCACTCTACTTAAAACATATGACCTTTCCATTAGGGATGAGAATGGCTTAAATAAATCTATAAATTTTCATCCAAAAGTGTTTATGCCTCTGCTACCAAATATTTTTTTGATACCCTAAGTGTTTCCTACGTTCCCAATGTAAACCTCAAGCCTAGATCTGCTCCTAAGAAGGCATATGATGCCATGGATAAAGATGCAAAATTTAGTTCTTCGAAGTTAAAATTAGGCAATAAATAATTCAAAAAGGTTTAAATCAACATCATTATCCCTATAATCAATAATATGGGCAAAGGAGAGGTCAAGGGAATCCTAATTTCAATAGGCCTATCAATGCATACAATCCTACTTCAACATCTAATATAAGAACAATGGTACCAGTTCATAGTAATCTAATCTAAGGAGAAGAGAGGAAACAAGATTAATTCATGTATGAAAATTAAGGTGGATAACAATCTCTATTTACTCAATGAGGAGTCACTCCTCTACTATCAATAGAAGATGAAGTCCTAATGCAAGTCAGTGAAGGTTGACAACCTCAAGGAGTAAGTTTTACTAACTTCCTAGTTGAAGACACTTTTGTGCTTAACCAAAGAAATTTAGTTTTAGGCAACACTAAAGATAAGAGGAAATATATAGGATATTTTAATGGTGTGAGAGCTAGTGCAAACAACCCTCCTACAATGTAACAAGGCATGACTGCAAGCATGGCAGTCCTTAATACTCATGCACCTCCTCCAAATCAGAATGTGGGAAAATCTTCTCAAAGTGATTCAATTCATTAAGTTCCAAAATATTAATTTCATCTAAGTAATCAATAAAATTTAAACATTTATAATCTAAACATTTTGAATTCACTAAAAAGTGTTAAGGCATCTATCTCTCTTTGGGATGTACTTCATATGCCTGGCCAAAAAGAAATATTGAAAACATAGTTTTCCACTATCGATGTTAGTCCTCCATCATGAATTCATGGTTAAGGTCATGTTAATATTACCAATTCCCATAAAATAATTATAGATCCTTATACCAAATTTGAGAATCCTCTACCCTTCTACCTCACTCTCATTATGGTGGACAAACTAGTTCATAACTGCATAGTTGATAGTGGATCTAGCACATCAGTGATGTCCAAGGCTATAGATAAAAAAATGGGTCTAAAATATGAACCAAATGGTAGAGGGGTGATTCAAATATATGTTACACCTACCAAGTTAGTGATATTGATCAAAGGTTTGAAGGTTTTCTTGCATGATTTTCCTAGTTTCCCCATCCTTCAACACATTGTGGTTGTCAACTTACTTGCCCACTTTGAAATCTACCTCTCAAGAGTTTTCACATCCAAGATAGGAGGATACATCTTATTTTATTGGTCCTTATTATATTTTAGGAAAAGATATATAACAAAGGTGACCATAAGAACTCAACCACTTGCAAGGTTTCACATTGAGCCCTATGTAGAAGCAAGTTCCAATCTCAATTGTGTTATCAATGACAAGAGTCTATAATGTATGATGGTTATTCTTCCAAGATTGAGGGAATTTATTATTTGTTTCTAGATTATTATGGTATATATGCTTATGAGCATGACCCATATACCTACTTTGAAAAAATTGAACTTGGCACCTACACCATCCATGAAAGAGCATTTGAGAAATCTGAGGTAAGCATTGAACACTCCTTTTTAGAAGCTATTGAGGGAAATTAATTGATTTATGTGTATGATGATGATATATTAAAGATCATGATAGATAATTATGATGAGAATAACCATGTAATTATACCTGGAATTGATGAAGGAGTCCTTGAATAGGACATTCATGAGGAAGAAAATAACCTATGACAAAGGTTCAATGCCATAAGTCAAGAGTTTGAGCATCTAGGTAAGACTATTCCCCCCTCAAAAATAGTGTGAATCTGATAATATGTTTTCTCATGAGTCTAACAAGTAGGATGTTAAGTGTCCTATTGATTAAGAAATAGAAGACCTCATCAAACATGAGAGTGTATGTCTTATTATTGTCAAATAACTTGTAGCTCTAGAGAGACCTAGTGAAGTCAAGGCAAACATGTTTGTGCCTGAGGAACAGTCAAGAGCTCAACCTAAACATGAATCATTTTTAGAAGTAATGGAATAAAATTAAAGTGATCTTGATTCTCCCAAGCATTAAATACATCATGACAATAAAGAATGTAAAATTGATACAATCTTGATCATTCCCAATCTACATATTGAAGAACATCACATGGATATGACAAAGTTCAATAAATTTATAGAACCAATCAAGGATTTTAGAAGGCAAGAGAGAGAATTCATGAAATCTCAAATTAACCCACATACAGGAATGAAAATACCTAAGGATGGTAAACCATTCCACCACTACATAGTCAAGTGTTTGATGATGAACATGCCTCACATGAAAAGTTGCTTTCATGGAGTGTCAAGGATGAAAGAGGAACCATCTTTGACCCTAGTTTAATCATGGTAAGTTATTGTTCACTTCAAGAATAAAGTATTATAAATATTAAGATAGGTGTGTGTATTTGTTTCAGTTGTGTCTGTGTGTGTGTGTGTGTGTATTTCATTTAGTGTGTCTTTCCTTATTTTTTGATGTGGTTTTAAATTCATTTGAATTTTAAACTTGTGCATAGGTGAATCCATTTCCTAATTGATAGGAATATGCTACTGGTCATTGGCATAACAAGCATACCACCCCTAGGAAATCACCAAGAATGTTGACTATTTTGACCACAAGTCAAAATAATTAAATCCCCTATAGTAAATTTTTTGTATATGGGTATTTTAGGATGTAATAGGGTGTGTCATTGTCATATTTTATTTCATTTAATGTGATATTAACCTTGGTCATAGTCAATTTTAGTCCTAAGTCATTCCATGCCACTTAAGGTCATTATTTAGAGTCATTAATGAAGCTTGTACAGTTTTCATAGGTATAAAAGTATATCAAGATGCCTTTAAACATCCTATATTTTATAATCCTATCATAGGTGATAGTCTCTAAATGAAAATGTGTAGGTTCCTAAGCTAGATCAAGAAAATAGTTATAAAAGAGGAAGTTTTGGTAGTTGTATGACCTATGCAAGTGTTTTGGCATATGTGGAAGGTTATACAATGACTCTTCAGATTATTTTAGTTCAATTATATTTTATATCTACTTTGGAAATATTTAAAATGGATTAAAACCATTTCACTCCATCTATCTTCTTGGCATGCAAAATTGGTCAACTAGTTTTCTCATGATACGGCCAATAGGAAAGGAATTAGGTCAAATACCTTTGAGGGTTGTTATAAAACTTAGTATAATATATATTCATGGTAGGATTTTAAATATTATTTTTCCATACTTTATGAACCAATGCTAATAAGTTTATTTCTCCTTTATGCATGTTTATCACCATACCCTAAAGGTTTCCTCCTTGGTTGAGATAATTTATACAAATTAGATACTATAAATGATCTTTAGGAGCATTAAAATCCTCTTCACATGATTATTGACATGTTTTACACATGTGGGATGAAATACAAGAGCATAAACCTCTCGAAATACTAGTTGAGAGACACTGAGGAGTTTGCAGATAGTTTCATCAGTTGTAAGAGCTTGAATCTTAGTTTGACCTTCATATAAATGAAAATACAAGTTGACATGTTGATATTTGATTTTTTACTTCATGGTGATTAGTAAATCATTATGAATATATGGTATCAAGGTCATATAATGAGAAATAACATAGTCATGTATGGTACAAAGTCAACTTTCCTGCAATATCCACTTACAAGAAGTAATTAGTCTCCTTGCACAATCATGGTGAAGTGGTGAGAGGTCCCCTAAGGTCTTGATAATCATTTTAAATCATATGAATGGTTTTTGATTAGTTAAAACTACCAATTCATCATGCACATGGTCTTGTTTCATCATTTTACTACCTTATATCCTGCATATGCACCTACAAGTGGCTCTAACAGAGGCTTGAGAGTGTTTCATGGAGGTGTTTGAACATGTTTAAGACCTTTATATAGGTTTGATAAGTTTAGAAATGTCATAAAAATCAATGGTAAATCCATATAGTGGTAATAAAACTTGAGGGGTCATGTTCTTATGTGGATAAAGAGTTCCAAGGATATGTTCCCTTAAACCTTCCAAAATAGAGATGTCTTGTTATGTTGCTTTCATAGTTTCATGGCAGGAAGTATGGATAGGAATAAATGATCCCATAATGTATCCCAAAAGTATGGGTAATACCTTGAAAAAGAGAGTGAGTGTTTTTTCCCAAGAGCTAATGTAAAGGATGCCTCAATTCTAGACATTCTTTCACTATAGAAAGTCAGTGTTCTCTATAGTGTGTTGAATCTCAAATTACCTCATAGTCCAAAGTAGAATGATATAAGCATATCTCCATGGTGACCCTATTGAGGTGATAAAGACACTAGTAGTTAAAATAAAATTAATAAGAGTTGAATTAAATGCTATTGACTTATATCATCATCTATAGGTGTACCTTTTCCCTCAAAATGTTCACCTATAGTCTGACTCTAGGTACCTACAAACTCATGGATGAACCTAGAAATGGGAACCTTGAAAATATGATCACTTGAAAATTATAGTTGATTTTGAGAACTTAAATGAGATCCTAAGGTGTGTATTACATGGTTTAAGATTTGAAAATTGAATCTACAAGTGTCATTTTGACTCTCAAGATGATCACCTATAGTCAACTATAGGATGATAGTGCACTATAGCATAATAGTGTAGAGGTTAGCCTAGCATATACATGATGTGAAAAAGTATTAGTGACTATGAAGTGACGATGAGGAATTTATTAATGTCTTATATCAATGACACAAGGTCTAAATACTATAGTATACACCTATAGGTATGCCATTTTTTGAGCAAACAACATAGTCACATAACTTGACAACTAGGCCTGTCTAAATGGAAGGTATACATTGAATAATTTGGGAAAGGTTTTGATAATAAAAATGTTTTAAATAACACTAAAATTATTGATATACCATATCATTATATTACCATAGTAAGGAAACAAAATATGGAGGGTTCCAATGTGCAACCTACAACCATTCTTATAGCCCCTGCACAGTTATCAAATGCAAGTAGTCTACCTTGGGTTTCATGATATTTTGGGATGATATGAGTGTGATATAATTATGAAATTTTATAAAAAGGATAATTATGTCTTGAAATAGCCTATCATATCATTGTTTTGTCTAAAAACATAGGGGAAGTGCCCTCTATTCAATGTCAAACAAAGGCACTCCCAGACATACTACCTTGCAGGCAAAAAATGTGAAAGGTAAGAGGAATATGAATATAGTGTTGGATAATTGATAAAAGGTGTATGGAGTTGTGTTTAACATGGAAAATAATGTAAAAAACCTCACATTCATGACTAACCACTCAAAGGTGGTTGTGAGTAGCCAAGCACATACTAAGCCTACTAGGCCTTGACTAGGATTAATGCCTAAAAGGGGTTTAATACCACTTATAGGTATAGATGAGCCTTAAAAATAATTATAAGACCTTCATGGGGATTTATAAGGTGATTTAAAACCTTTATTTTGTATATAAGCCTCATAAATAGGTCATTTCTTGGATTAAGAGCAACTCAAGATGTACAAGATGTAGGGAAGAGCTCAAGAAGGCATCTTTGGAAGCTAATATATGTACGAACATTTAGCATGGGGACATAAAGAGTTGGGATATGTTGAAGAGGGTCATAAACAAGGTTCTAGTGGAATTATTTTGAGAATTTAACATCTAACTTTTATGAACAAACACTAAGGGTCAAAACCACTTAAAACCCTCCAAAGCCCTTGCTAATGACCCAATGGAAAAGACAAAGAAGAAAATTAATCCAAATGAGTTGGTATAACTTGGAAGGTGATTGAGACTTGCAGAGGACTCCCTCATAATTCTTCCCATTAGATTGGATTATACCCTATCTATATGGATAGGGTACGAAATTGGCTTTCTTGATAGTTTTGATGTTTTCCACGTTTAAGGGAGAGATGGAATATGAGAATAACTTTAGGAGACTAAGTAGGACCTGACCTAACTCCTCATATCCATTTATTTATTTATTCAATCACATAAGTACCTTTACAAGCACCTTCACTTTAAGTAGTCCAAACTGGTATAGTGAATGGAAAGTGATCACTGAGTGAGAAGGTGATAACTCCAATTGGGAGGCCTTTTAAGGTCCACCTAATGGATTTTTAGATAGGAGGACTCTTGACAGGAGTCATACCACCCCATTTATGGATTTATTTAGAAAACTAAAGATCACTTCAATGACAAGTGTAAAGAATGAGTGAAAGAAAGATGATAATGACTGCATGTAGTGAGAACACTTGTCTAGAAGATGATAATGATTGTA
The DNA here is from genome assembly GCA_037957365.1 of Torreya grandis. Classification (NCBI taxonomy): domain Eukaryota; kingdom Viridiplantae; phylum Streptophyta; class Pinopsida; order Cupressales; family Taxaceae; genus Torreya; species Torreya grandis. The sequence continues at coordinate 523,289 of JARHVA010001356.1, forward strand.
TGTTGGAGCTTGGTATGAACTCCCCCCATCACAGTGCACATGTGGTAATTGTTACTAGTTTTCTATGGAGCACTCAAGAGAAGTCAATGATGAAGGTAGTTTCCAAATAGGTAGTTGAAGAATCTTACGTCAAATTTGAAGAGTTTTCATGATCAAAGAGACATTTTTACAAATATACCTTCCATGGTATATTTCATACTTAATAAATATGTATATTTAACTCTCTCTCTCAGATTAACAGTTGTTCTTGTGACTCTTAAGATTCATTCTTCTCTATCCTCTCTCACATTCTATAAGTACTAGCTATTTTGGCTCTTGTTTTCATGTTCTACACCATGTATGGTGAATCCCTACTAGTTTGATGTTGTAATTTACCTTTTAATAATACATGTAATCTCTTTCTGAGTTCATAAACATCATTTATAAGTGTGTTAAGTGATGTATGGTAAGGTCTAGTGATAAGATTCTATCCTTTCTTCTCCTTATCCTTTCATGTTTCGTGTAAGAATTTCCCAATCTAATAGGTCATATGGAGTTTATCTAGTGTGTTTGGTTCCCTTCAAGTGTGTAAGTGTCCTTAGAGTCTGAAATTTGACCTCTAGTCCATTTACCTTGAGAATTTTTTATGCATATCACCTCTATATTGAAATACTAATGTTAGAACATCTTATGACTTTGAAGCTAGTGTTGCAAGTCTTGTTTCCTAGTGTAAGAGTGTGATGATCTTGTGGAAATATTCATGGTGTATCACCCCCTTATAATAGTTTAATTCCATGCATATTTCTGCCCATTTTCATACAAAAAATTAGTTAGTATATGTGATAATCACTTAAAGGTCAATTCAAGGAACTAGCCCTTAAACCTAAAGGTCTACTTCTACTACAAGCAACCCACGCACCTAGAGGTATTCCAATGTTTCCAAAATATTAGAGTAGGATTGAACAACCTCCTCTAGGGTGTGAGATTTGGTGACAATAGGTATAAGAATGGAAAATTATCCTTCTAATTTGGATTAGTTTTGATATGAGCTAAGGATATTTGGCATACTCTTTATCATGCTTTACAAGGACCTTATGATTTTACTTTTGATAATTGTTTATATGGATTTATTTTTAACATTGTAAAGTGAAATTCAAATTTTAAAATTATGTTTCCTCTTAGAGGTCTACTCTGTTATAGATATCACATATATATGGGTATGTAGAAATCAAATGTTATCATGATAGTGGGATTTATTGTATTGTTCACTTTGATGAGAAATGATTTTTTTTTATAAATTTTTAATGGTATGTTGACGTTTATTATATAATAATATTATATGTTTTTAAGGTTCAGTGTTGATCTTCATTACCAATAAGCATAGTGTCATTTTGATATTAAAGTGTAAAGTTTACTCAAAATTTTGGGTTTCTTTATGAATTGTTGCATGTAAGATATCTCAATATGTTATATATTATTTCCTAAATATTTATATAATTTGTTTATTAATTTGAAAAAATGAGGTATTTAGGGGTGGAAATCTCTTGCTTAGCGTAAGCTAACCTCTTTTATTGACTATTTTTTTAGTGTAAGTTGGTGAGTTACCAGTGACAAATAAAGTATAGAGATGTAATATTTTTTATGTTGAGATTAGTAGCATCTTATATACTATTTGATTTGAGTTTTGAATAATGATGATTATATTTTTTTGTCTAATTGAGACATTTTTAAAGTTTTGTTCTTGGAGATTGTCATTAACCTAAGTTGACTTACAATTAAAAATATACATGTTGGAGCTTATGTATTTGATAGCTCTAATGGTTGTTGTATCATTCTAGGATATCAATTTATAATGATATTTCTTAATATAAATTTTAAACAATTTTTTGATAATATTTAATGCATTGAAAATAGATATATACTAGTGCTTGACTAATAAAGTTACTTCTGGTAATGATTTGGAAACTATTTTATCTGAGTCAAGAACCTTGTTGAATAAGCTAATTAAATATTATTTAGGTGTAAAGTAGTAATCATTTGGATATATAAATGTTGTAATATATAAGATTCATAGTTGGATGATAATGTCAATGTTAAAAAAACTTAGTTTGAATAGTAACATAATGTTAAGAAAATTATATGGAAATAAAATATTGGAAATTATAGATTTAAAATATAGTGAGTTCAAATTACCTTAGCATTGTGAAATTATAGATTAATATTAATATGTCATATTAGTTATATAACTAACATTGGTTTAAAATATATATAGTTGAAATTAATGACTAAAGTTAATACATTTTAACCCAAATTATTACTGAATATATTGACATCGCTTAATCATTCTAAAAACCCAAATTGGATAGGTTCACTGTGGTGAGTCTTGAGGTATCTTTTGAAGCTTTTTTAGTGGATTGTAAATGAATTTTAGACTTAATTTCTATCTTAAAAAGCATACAGATAGATATATCATCCTCTATGATTGTTTGTTAATGGTTGGACAATTGCATGAACTTTATAAGATAGAGTTTTTTGTTTGGAAATCAACTAAATCATTTTACAAATGGGTTCAAAATTGATATCCAAATTTGAGATTTACTAAAATTGAAACTTATAATCTCTAGACTTATCATATATGAATCTATTTCTATAATCATTATTTTTCTACCTTGTTCCAATATTTTTTGGTGGATCTAGTTTTGGAGGCATTTGAAAATTTTGTGCACCTAATTTTATTTTTATCCTATGAAGTTGATTTAAAATTGAGTTGCCAAAAATAACTAGAGGATTCTTAAAGAGAAACCAAAGTTTGATAGTGATTATTTTTATCTTTAAATTTATATAAGAGCCTTTAGTTTCATATTTTATGTCTGTTTACTATTTTTAATGACCCATTTCCAAATCAAATTCATTTAAAAATTTATGTTCTTGATTTTTAATCTACAAGGTCACTTTAGAAAAAGTGTTGTATTAATCACCTAGTCTAATGTTTCTTCAATATGAATGTTATAATCCCTTGGTTTGATTTTAATATTCATATATAACCTTTCATATTTAGTTTTTATCCCCATTTTATATTTTTAGTAAGTTCTCCTTGAACCCTTAATGAAACCAAAAACTAACAAAAACAAAAAAATTACCAATAGGCCAAGATCTTGAAACAATACTTAGAATTGATTTGTATTGATTGATTTAAATAATTAAAAACCTAAACCATGATTCAATAATTCTAAACTTGAAAATTAAATTCTATAAATTTATTAAAAAAAAAAAAAAAACTAAAATCTAAAAAAAAAAAATCTATTTTTAGTAGCCACTATTTATAGTAAGTTTCACATGCAAGTGTGCATGGATCTAAAAATTTCTCAAAATAACATAAATGGTAAAATTAGACTAGGGGATGAAATTAAACTTAATTTGACATTTGGTTCTAAAAATATACAATTTTTAAATCTAAAAAATTCCTAAAAAAATCATTAAAAGCTAATATTGGACCCTCAAATGATCATGTTTACCCTCTAAAAAATATCAAAATAAAATTTAAGTAGATAAATAATCTTAAAATAGAATTGAAATTTCTAATATGATCATTTTATTATGTGTAAAATCTCAAACAGAGCTACAAGTCAAAATTTATGGCCTCTAGAAGGTTGGCCTATTTTTTTGCATCATTCTCCTTTGGTTGAAAACAACTTAGCTCTTGCGAGTTGCCCTGATTGTACTAATGCCATTTGTCCTTGTAAATATTATTCAAATCTAATTTTATAATCCAAGTGTTGTATTCTTGTCACAATCTTTCCCACTACACTAAATACCTAATATAATTCCCTTGCCTTATGCTCATTGTCTTCATATCCAAAACCTGCACTATTTTTTCTTTCTTCTTCTTTGGAACCTGCTACTTCCAATTTATATCTTCATCTTCATCACCTTCATCATCATCTCCATGTAATTCATATAAATTTGAAACATTAAATTCTATAGACATATCAAAATTATGTGGTAAACTTACCTCATATGCATTATCATTGATTTTCTTCACAATTCTGCATGGTCTAATTTTTTTGTACTTCAACTTGTTGTACGTGCCTTTTTTACATATTTCTTTCCTCTAGTAAAAAATTACCAACTCTCCTTAAAATAATTTGGATCTTATTCTAACATCTTCTTATGATTTATATTTTTCATTACTTTCTTGTAACTTTCTTCTTACTTCTTGTAACTACTACATATGTTCTACAAACACTTCTGCATCATCACTAATTTGATTTGCAATTTGAAATTGTACCAAATCTAAAATACCCATAGGATTTCTCCCATAAATAATTTGAAAATGTGACTTTCCTATTGATCTATTCACTAAACTATTATATGCAAACTTAGCTTGTGGTATAGCCAAGTCCCATTGATTTGGCTTCTCTCCCACTATGCATCTCAATAAATTTTCCAAGCTCCTATTCACAACTTATGTCTATCCATATATTTGTGGGTGATACACACTACTGAATTGTAGCTTAGTACCCATATTATTTCACAAAGTCCTCCAAAAATGACTTAGAAATTTTTTATCCCTATTTAAAATAATGGTTTTTTGAACACCATGTAATCTCATAATATTTATAAAAAATAATTCTAAAAGTCTAGTGGCATCATTGGTTTTATTACATGCAATGAAACAAACTATTTTAGAAAATATGTTTACAACAACAAAAATTGAATCATTATCTCTTTTTATGCTTGGTAATCCTAACACAAAATCCATACTCAAATCTTTACATGGTCCTTTTGGAATTGGTAATGGAATGTATAGTCAGTATTTTGTGCATGTTCTTTACCTACTTGACGTATTCTTTCACCTTGAAACATACCTTGTCACATCTCTTTTCATCTTTGGACAAAAATAGTTTTTATCCACCAAAGCTATTGTATTCATCTTACCAAAATGTCCAGCCAAAGCATCACTATGTAATTCTCTTATTATATTGTCTCGTAGAGACCCAACTGGAATGCATAATTGTTTCCCTTTGAAGAGATAACCTTCTTGTATAAGATACTCATCATGAATAGTATTTGTCCCACCTATTAATGTATTCCTGTATTTCTCAATGACCTTGATAAAATATGGATCAATATCATATAATTATTTGATAGATTCAAATCTAACTACTTCACTCACCATAGTAGTTAATAATGTTACCCTTTTGCTCAATGCATCAACTAATTGATTCTATTTTCTTGATTTATGATTAAACAAAAAAGTATACCCCTACAAGAAAGAAACCCACTTTGCATGCCTACTATTCAACTTATTTTGTGTATTCACATACTTCAAAGACTCATGATCTGTAAATAGTATAAACTCTTTAGGCACCATATAATGTCTCCAATGTCTTAATGCTTATAAAATTGCATAAAGTTCAACATCACAAGTAGAATATTTTGTTCTTACCTCATTCAATTTATCACCGAAATATGCTATGGGATTTCCTTCTTGACTCAACATAACACCAATTCCCACAAATGAAGCATCATAATCAACCTCAAACACTTTATTAAAATCTATTAATACTAAAATTAGCCTTTCTATAATCTTCTTCTTCAAAATTTCAAAGCTTTCTATGGCTACTCTAGTCCATGCAAATTCCTTCCCTCTCATGCAATCTATTATTGGTGCCACAATACTACTATTTTTTTTAATAAATTTTATATAATTTTTTTCTAAATCATGGAAACTTATTACCTCTATAATTATTTTTGGAATAGGCCACTAAACAATTGCCTTTTATCTTTTCTTCATCCATTTTCACACCATCTACTGAAACTACAAATCCCAAAAATACCAAACTGTTTTGCATAAACTTGTACTTCTTCAAATTTGCATACAACTTCTCTTTTGTTTACAAATCCATTACCATTCTCAAATGTTGTAAGTGTTCTTTTTTAGTCCCACTGAATATCAAAATATCATCAAAATAAATAACCATAAACTTATCAATATATTCTCTTAACGTTGTATTCATCACCCTCATAAATGTGTTAAGTGCATTAGATAATTCGAATGGCATCATCATCCACTCATATAAGCCATCCCTAGTCTTGAATGTAGTGTTCCACTCATCTCATTCATGAATTTGAATATGATAATAGCCACTCCTTAGATCAATCTCAGTAAAATATTTTTCTCCTAACAGCACATCCATCAAATCATCTAAACGAGGTATGGGAAACCTATACTTTATTATAATTTTATTAATTGCTCTGCTATCCACACACATTCTCCATCCTCTATTTTTCTTTGGAGTTAGTAATTCTGGTGTTTCACATGGACTCATACTCTCCCTTATCACTTTCTTCCTTAGCAATTTAGTAACCTATTTATTTAATTTTGCATATTCTATTGGACTCATCTTATAAGTTGCTTGATTGGGTAGAGATAATCCTAGAATCAAATCAATGTGATGATAAATATCTCTCTTTTGTGGGAAACCATCTAGTAACTCATTAGGCATAACATCTACATATTTTTTCAACACTCTTGTTGTTTCTATTGGTATTGGCATCATTTCTATTTCTTCATTATTTTCTACTAATACATAACAATAACTTGTTACCTTCATATCTTGGATAAATTCTTAGTAAAAATCATGCTTTTTATCTTCTCTTCCTATTTAAGAGGAACAAAAATACTTTTATTCCAACTTTCCAAAAAGTGTATGTGTTCTTTGCTCCATCATGAATTACTTTCTTATCAAATTGCCATGGTCTCCCCAATATTAGATGACATGCATCCATCAGAGTAACATCACACCATATTTCATCATTATAACTCTTTCCTATAGAAAACTTGATTAAGCAACTTTTATCTACTTTAACTTCATTTCCTTTCTTAAACCATGAAATCTAATAAGGATTAGGATGTTTTTCACATTGTATATTTAGTTTCTCAATTATTTTTTTAGAAACCATATTTTCACAACTACCACCATTTATAATTAATTTGCATACCACTCCACTTGAAGTACATCTTGTTTAAAAATATTTGATCATAGCCATGAATGATCACTTTATTTATTCAACACTTTATCCTTCCTTAGAGAGATCATGGTTCTTCTCATCATGACATTCTCTCCAACATCTGCTAGTGTAACTTCAGTATTCTTCTCTTCTATTTTAGCCTTAACTAGATTTACTCTTGGGTGATCTTCTTGCCTCCTTTCTTGATCTTGATAATTTGGACACTCAAATGCTCTATTCTATGTTAATTTGGAAACCATCCCCTAGCATCAACATAACCTCAACCTCTCTGCAATCCTTTTCCTCTTTGTTGGTATTGAAACCCTTGCCTATTATCATCTTGCATTTCTACACCATGTGATGATTCACCTTTATTGGAATTAAATACACCTTTGGTGGTATTAAATCCACCTCATCCCCTTATTTAAGGGGATTTACCTCTTTTTGGACCAATAAATGTTGTTCTAAAATTTTGTCTATTTTGTTTTTCTTCTGCCTTCAAAGCTAATTAATAAGCCTCCTCCATGTTAAGTATTCTATGCATGCTTAAGTCATATTGAATATAAAATTTCAAACAATTTACATACCTTTCAGCCATATATTCTTATATTTCATCATGCTCCACTCATATGGAAAGCTTGTCAAATTCATCTATATACTATTATACACTAAAATCTTTTTTGCCTCAAATTTTGAAATCTTCTATATAAGGTTTGTACATAATCCACAAAAAGAAATTTCTCCCTCAGCTTCTTCTCCATATTTTTTAATGAATTAATCTTCTCTTTACCTTTTCTCCATCTCTCTTTCTGTAGGTTATCTCACTAAATAATTTCATGACCTTTAAATTTTGTGCATGCAAACTTTACTTTCTTGTCTTCTCTCAAAGTCTTCCATTCGAAGAACTTCTCCATGTTATTCATCCAATCTATCAACTCCTCTAGTTTTAAACTACCTCCATAATCTATAACATCAACCTTAATTCCTTAATTTCTTCCTTCTAAATCCCAAACCATCCTCTCTTCCATTGATGGTGGCTGCTCTTGATGTTCTTATTCTTATTGAATTTCTTCATCATGATCTGTGTCTTCCTCATCACCACCTTGTCTCCTTGCTTGATTGGTGATAACCTTTGTTAATTTTTAAAATTGTCTCTAAAGTGCTTGTATAGTATGGTTCATATGTGCCATGCCTCCTTTTCCTCTCACCATTCTTCTCTCCTCCAAGATTCAAACTTGCTTTGATACTAGCTAATAAAAGTAAAAACTAACAAGAATAAGAAATCTGCCAATAGGCCAAGATCTTAAAAAAATACTTAGAATTTATTCCTATTGATTGATTGAAGTAATTAAAAACCCAAATTGTTCTTAAATAATCCTAATCTTAGAAATTAAAGTCTACATACAAAATTTGGAAAAAAACTAAAATCTAAGAAAAACATCTATTTTTAGCAGCCACATCTATGATAAAATTTAGCCTCCAAAAAATATAAAAATAAAATGTAAGTGGATAGAGTGGCTTAGGGTAGAATAAAAAATTCTTAGATAGTCGTTTTGGCATGTGGAAGAACTCAAATGGAGCTACGAGTCAAAAGTTATGGCCTCTGGAAGGCTGGCTTATTTTTTCTACATCAACCTTGTTCATTAGTAATTATCTAGAAAAATCAAATTTTTGTTGTTATTTTCAATTTATTTTAGACAATTCATTTCACATTATTATTACAATAGGTCTATTTTATGATTCATATGAGTTATCTTTAACTTAATTGATTGATTTATAAATTTGGTTTAAATTTTATTATTTCTAATAAATTTTATCCAAAGTTGTTTTATGAGCCCATAGTGTGTATGTACTTTCATGGTTTTTAGCATTACACTTTTCATTTAATTAACCATTCACTATTTCTATTTGTGTGATCTCATTCTGTGTTAATTTTCATGTTCATATATCCAATATATGATAGTAGTTTCAATTTTTAATAATTGGGCTTGTGAAAAGCATAATTTAGTTTCACCAAGTTTAAACAATCCTTCTTGTTATAGAGTCTAAGTTGTAGACCTTCGGTGTTGGATTGTAGTTATTAAATATGTTTAGACATGTTCCTTATCATTTAGTATGTTTTTTTATCAAAAGAGGTTGAGGTATAGCTCTAGTATGTTGTGACTAAAAAATGTTTTGGAATTCAAACTCATAATTTGTAGTAAGTGTTGTTTACCAATTATTACCCTATCTATAACCATATGTGATTTTTGATTTTTATGTATTCATTAGTAGTATTGCATTTGAGTGAGATGTAAAATAAATTGGTGTGGTTTTATGTATGCTTGAGATGTAAATTTTGGGCATTATATTTTGGTATTAGATTGTGGGTAAACACTTCGAGCTCTAGAGTGATGGTGTTCCACTACATGTATTCTATAGCTTTTGCTCACATGTGTACAAGTGAAATGATTCAATGAGATTATATTTAGTTACATACATGGACTACATTGAGAATCACTAAATTCTGATTATAGGAGTCATTTCATTGGTGGATGGGAGCATCTTGTTTGAGAAAAATCACTTGTTATTTGCTTGCTATTATGGTGAGATATCTAGCTATTGTGGACCATTAGACCTTGAAGTGAATAAAATGATAAAATAATGAAATTTTTGAGTTGATTGTATTGATTTTGTGCCTCATTAATGAAATTTTATGTTGATTAGTCTACTATTCCTTAGTATAAAATGACTATATGTGGATAAAATTTGTATGTATGTACATTTGTGCATGGTAAATACGTACCTAAATCTATTATCTTTATACTTCTAATGATTAGGTATTAATTTGTTGATTGAATGTGTATATATATAACAATATGATAAAATTGATTATTTTTAAATAAAACTATTAGTAGTGGTATCTCTAAGTTAATATGCTCTAACTAGTGTTTTGTTATTCATCTTGGTTAAGCATAAGCCATGAGGTGATAAGTAGCCTTATTCTATTATGTTATAATTATGGAATTTAGTTAACCCTAGTACATTATTAACCTAGTGTATATTATTGTTATATAACCAGATGGTACCTAGTATGTTTTGGATGCCTTGCATTTTGAACAATAGTATTGTAAGTTCTAATCTTGTCCTCAAATTATGTAGTTAAACCTTGTGTATAACCTCAAGTGATTCAAGAGTAAGTTTGAAAGTAAGTTCTTGATAGATTGTTTTTGTGTTTCCATCTTCATTATGAAGAATGAATGAACCTTACTAACTAAGAGAATTAATAATATAATTAGTTGTATTTTGAGATGACTAGTTTTTATACAACTATAGTTCAATTGGGTGTTCATTTTAGCATGGAATTAGTGGTTGTAAGTGTGAGTATAGTTTTTATAATATATATGTGATTACTCTAATTTGGACATGTTAATTGATATTGAATAATTATATATTCCTATGAACCAATTATGGTAGTGAAATTACTGAGATCTTTGAATTAGTGATATTACTTGAGAGTTATCAAAACATATTATTAATTTACATTTGAACAAGACAATCAGGAGTAAACATAGTGTTTTTTTAGAAAATCATTTGTGTTAAGTACAACAATAAAAAATGACATATTATTTGATGAGAGACTTGTATATCAATTGATTTAGAGACTTTGGAATAGTTGGCATATTTCTTGGCGTACTTTTGGTACTAGGTGCCAGGTATGAGGTCCACACTTGGTTTATTGATACATAATTACATCATCACTTGTTACCAGAAGGCATATGGATAATTATGTTGTTCTTATTTCTCCTACCTATAGGGGGTAGTCAATTATTACTTTATTACTTCTATGAGGTAATCATGTTACTCTTTTGAAAGGTATATGAAGGATGATCTGATATTTTCTCCTAACTCAGGGAGGTAGTCAAGCTGATTTTGTTCTCTCACCTCTAGAAGGTGATTGAGTTTTATTGATTTCTTCTCCCTTTGGGTGACTCTTATAGTCACACAATTTGAGTAATGTGATTTTTTTATTATTTTACTTTGAAAACCAACACTAGTACATGAACTTGAATTTGTATTTAATTATTCTTTTGTAGTTTTGAAAATTTATAGGTTATTTTAATTGGACTTAAAGTAAATGGATTTATATTTGATTGTAATTTTATTTTATTTTATTTATTTTGATGATTTGATAATTGTGACTCAAACTTGTTTTATTTATGGTCACTGACATCTTTTACATTTGATTTATAATTTTTTGATTTCATTGGCTTATTGACTCTTAAATTGGTTATTTTCAAATTTCATCTTTCAAAATTATTATGATATTTAAGTTTTTGATGAATGTTGGTTCATGTATTTTCTGTGTGTGTGTGTGTGCGTGTGTGTGTGTGTGTTTGTTTTGTAATGTGTGCATTGTGCATTGTGTGAGGAATAAGAAAAAGTAGCTTGAAAAATCTATTGGGATGAGATGAGAACTTGTGTGAGATAGGTTCATGACACCATCCTTCCTAACCACTAGATGTGGTGTTGATTATTCTTTATATATATTATTATAGCTATTTATTTAGGAGGTTTAAAGAGGTTGGGAGGTCTAAAGAGGGAATAAGGAGGTTTTTGGAGGTCTAAGTAGGTGGGAGGTATAATTAGATTTGATAGGTCTAAGGAAGTTTAGTGAGATGTTATTGATGATTGTAGCATCTCTAAAAATATTTACTAAAATAATGTAATGTTTTTTGAAAAAATATTTATTCAACACTTATTATTTCATTATATTACACCACAAGAATATAATTAGTCATTTTCAATATAATTCATTAAGTGTATCAAAATTAAGTAAACATGAGAAACTCAATTTACTAATCACTAACAACATATGTAAATAATCATAATTACATAAGTAATGATAATCAAATATAACCATGATTGATATAATAATAAGCCTCTATTGTCAACATATAATAGTAATCAATTAAATTTCCATTAGGCATGTTGATTCAATATATATAATTACACTACTAGATACAATACTTCATGGAGTTCAAGTCATACTAACTCCTATATCAATGATAATCTCAAGTGTAGTCTCCAAGTAAGTACTACAGTGGGGAGGGAGAGAATCATCTGAGTTCTTTTTCACACCAACCAAAGACCATTGATCCCCTACATAATCTCCAAAATAGGGAGTGGCCCTCCTTTCATATATGGGTAGATAGTGATGGTACAAAATCTAAAGAGACATGTTAGTATGCCATGTGTTGTAAGATTTCTAATACATGATGTGTACCATAAATAACTATATTCTAACATGATATCACACAAGCATGTAAATTAAACATATGAAATGACAATGCCTATCTAAACATTACTTTTGCTAAAGTTTTAAATAATATATGATCTCTAGGATTAGTCAAATTCATACACACCACTTGACTAGATTACCTTCATCTAGTATTGATGATGCTAACTAAGTCAATGAAGTCCATCTCACTAATTAATTAGAACCACCAATGATAGATTTGGTTAACATATATTTAAAACCAATAGGTTCATGCAAATATTTATACTAGCAAGAATAAAACATATGCTAATTTTATACATTTAATCTATCAAATATATGAATGAACCTCATTTATATTATTTATCTCATAAGTAATATTTATGACAAAAATATTTATTTACCATACGGATATAATACAAGTCATTCCAAGAGTATATTTTCCTTAAGCACATGTTAATTCAAAATTAACATTTGTATAACATAAAGTTCATACCACTCAATATAACCAACATTCACAATTTTCATAAAGATTTAACAACATTCACTTATTCATCCTTTTTGGAATTTAGGCTATGTTCATATAGTTATAGTTCCCTATTCTTCAGGATTTCATGACTTAACTTATTATCCACTACTATAACTATAGACATGCTACATATTCTATAAATGTAAGTTATACATGTATAAGAGGACCTATGTTCTCTTATACATGTATTCTATTTATTTGTATGATCATATTATATATATCTCATAATATATATAATTTAATCTATATTTAACGTTCTAACATACTAAAAAAACTTTTTCATTATTTATTTTAAAGATTAAAAGATAAAACTTTCAAGAAAAGGGTTGAGAACAAATAGGGCTTTAACAATTCTAAAACCCCTGTTCTCATAATTTAACATCTTAAATAATGAATCCAAAAAGGCTCTGTTATATTCTTAATCTGATATTTCTATTATTTCCTAATTTCAAGTAATTTATTCTAAGTTACCAATTACTATGGAAAAATAATAAAGAATTTCCTTAACATAGTGAAATGTGTTTTCAATTTAAAAAAAAAACTCTCACGGTTTCCATTTCCAATCATAACTTATTCAAATTCTTATGTTCTTAGGTTATAATTTGAATTCACAATTTAAGACTAGTCTACTTCAAAAACACGTAGTTCTTAATAATATTAATCAAACACATACAAGTCCCATAGAAAATCATGTAATCTATTATGTATATAAAATGTACATAGTATCCTTAATTTTTCACAGACCATGACTGTATGTTTTCATACTCATAATATCTGTGTGTAGTCTATTAATATGCATTCCATTCATAGCATTTAAAATGAAAGATGTAAGTTCATATGAATACCTTATTCCACAAACCTGTGTGACTATCATATATATATATATATATATATATATATATATATATATATATATATATATATATAACACATACAAGTCCCATAGAAAATCATGCAATCTATTATGTATATAAAATGTACATAGTATCCTTAATTTTTCACAGACCGTGACTGTATGTTTTCATACTCATAATATCTATGCGTAGTCTATTCATATGCATTCCATTCATAGCATTTAAAACAAAAGATGTAAGTTCATATGAATACCTTAATCCACAAACCTATGTGACTATATATATATATATATATATATATGATAGTCACATAGGTTTGTGGATTAAGGTATTCATATGAACTTACATCTTTTGTTTTAAATGCTATGAATGGAATGCATATGAATAGAATACGCATAGATATTATGAGTATGAAAACATACAGTCACGGTCTGTGAAAAATTAAGGATACTATGTACATTTTATATACATAATAGATTGCATGATTTTCTATGGGACTTGTATGTGTTTGATTAATATTATTAAGAACTATGTGTTTTTGAAGTAGACCAGTTATATATATATATATATATATATATATATATATATATATATATATATGAAAACATACAATCATGGTCTGTGAAAAATTAAGGATACTATGTACATTTTATATACATAATAGATTGCATGATTTTCTATGGGAGTTGTATGTGTTTGATTAATATTATTAAGAACTACGTGTTTTTGAAGTAGACCAGTTTATATATATATATATATATATATATATATATATATATATATATATATATATATATGTTTGCACTGTTCATGTTATACATAAAGGTAATATATATATATATATATATATATATATATATATATATATATATATTTGTTTATCATTAAAAGAATACATTTCCTATAGATGATTCAAATATATTTATATACATATTTTATATATAAATATCCTTACTGTATTTTTTATAAACTCTGTGAACATAAGATTTCAATAAGGGGAGATTAGTATAGTGTTAGTTCATGAAATCAAGATCCAAATATAACACACTAATAGCTAACACCTTAAGCCTATCTCAAGTTGGAGCATAATAACAAAACTAAATAGAAACCACAACTATAATTTAAAAGACAAATGTTCTTTCACCTTCCTTGGATGATCCAAATGGCTTGTAGAGTGGCTTGCTTGGCTTGTGCATTAAATACTCTTCATCAATGGAGTTGTTTAGATCCTTCCCTCATTGGCACCTCTAACTTGGCTCAATAATTTTGCATTATAATTCTAATTTCATGAGGCTTTGGAATGATAAATTTACACCATCCAAACTTTTAGACTCATTTTTGCATGATAATGGTTTTGAGGCCTTGTATTTATAGACTTTTGCAAATGATCATAATGAACCTAAACCACTCATCTCAAGATGAATATGTGTGTATAATAATCCATTCAATTTTGGAGGCCAAATTCAATAAATGACCTCATAAATATTTGGGATAGAGAGGCATTAAAGAGGCTTGGAATGACTTAATGAGGCATGGGAGGGCTTGATTATATATTTTATGCATTTATGTCTTAGGGATACCTTCTTCCCAAGAAATGATGACACTTGATGATGCAAAAAATCATAATAAATTTCCAAAATAAAATATTAAAAAATCTCCATGGAAAATTAACTTATGCTCTTGATTCAAATTAATTAGCCTTAAACATGATTTATCAATTTTGGTGCAAATCTTGGCAATTGGTGCACAAATTAATTAAATTGGTTAGAATGTCATATTATTATCTCAAAATTTGATTAGATTGGAATTAATATGTGATGTTAGATGCATTGGAAGTGTTATCCCATTTAAGATGTTTCCAACACAAAATAACAAAGGCACGTGTCTCATATAATAAATTTGGTAGAAAAGAGTAATGTAGAGCACCCAGGTGTGAAAATGTCATTTTGACTCAAAATGTTCTGATTAAATTTAGCTATCTCATAAATTGAATTACCCCATTTAGTGATACATTGGCTAAAATCGATACTTATATATGATAATTTCACATCATTTATCATGTTTTAGTGTTTTAGCCCAAATTGTGCATTTTGGTAGAAATTGGTCAAAACCCTGGTAGGAGGTCATTAGTAGCCAATTTTAGGTCTATAAATTTCCCCTATTTGAGAAGGAATTATAAATCAGAGGCACAACAATGTCTTCTAAAATAATGAGAAAAGTCCTGAATGCCAAAAATAAGATGATGATTGAAGAAAAAAACTTCAAAGAATGTTTGGGAAGCCTATAATGATACCCCCTTGAAAGAGAGGCCATCACATATGTGGATGGATGGTCCCTCAAAAACAAGAAAGAGGAAAGGTGGAATTAAACCATGGTTGAGATTGATCTAAATTAAAAAATGCTTGCATGCATTGATTTAAAAATGATATTGATTTGCCCAAAGGTTATTATAATCAAGAATAAAAGTCAATATTGATTTGCCCATAGGTAGTTATAATCATTAAGATGACCTGGATTATTTGATAAAGATGATGTTTGATATGGTTATGCCCTAGTTATGGTAGATTAATAATCATAACTCAAGGATATAGCCTAGAATATATATTAAAGATGAACAAGTGCAAATATAGATGTGATGGTCTAATGACTGAAGAAGCCACAAACAACCAGTCATATGAAGATGCATAAAGTGAGGAAAGGGATGGATAGAAGAATAAGATTTGATCATTAAAAAATATTTAGTTATACCTACCAATTAGGATATTCTCATACTTATTAGCAATAATAAAACTAGAATGGTTAATGGGTTGATTTGATCAAGATGGGTGGAAGGATTTACTAAGGTAACAAGGAGAAACTTCTATGTCTTCATTGATTGTAGACCTTCTTGAAGCTGATTTTTTCTAAAACATGTGATGGTAAGCATTATGATAGAACATAATGAGGACTTGGTCAAAATATACATAAGGACTGACTCCTGATCTAATAAACACTCAAAATAATACACTAATGATAAAAACCATGATGATAATGTCGATGTATGAATATGGATAAACTCAAGAATAATGTGTGTAAAGAATCACCTAATGAAAACATATAGACCAAGTCAAGGAAACAGAGCTAAAAGCAAACAAACAAGCAAATAGACAAATAAAAATCTTAAAAATAAAAGCAATATAAAGCATCCTAATAATGACCATGCGCTAGTAGGGTGAATTGAGGATAAATGACTAGGCTTAGATAGGATTTTATTTTTTGAATATTTGAAATATTTGAAATGTTTTTGGCATTTTTAGGTATCTCAACTCATTAGAGAATGACAAGATACCTACTCATAAAATGGTTAGAGAGTTGGATTAGGTTACTCATTAAAAGGTGAAAGTGCATAGAAAGGGGGACTAAGGTAACCTCAACATGAATTGAGCACAACCTACATAGTCCCAAAATGACCTCAAGGCATAGTAATTCTATCTACATAAAAGGTAGGGAAAAATCAACTAGATACCAACAGGTTCTCAAATCTAAAAAATGACCAATCAAATGAAAACAACAATGGAAGAATGATGTGGCAATTTATGATAAACAAATGTTACCCCTAATTTTCCCATAGGTGGTTATAAATAAGATAAAATGGATCATATAAATGATATTAATTTGGTCATAGATAGTTATAATTAGTAGCAAGACTAGAGAGACACTAATTTACCCATAGGCAGTTATAATCAGGCTCATATAAACAAAATTAATATAGGATGGAAAATGAAAGATATCTTGCCAAATAAACTATCACACTAATTTGATAGACTATTATTTAAACATGGATTTAATAGATTGATGATACTAGATCATAATACCCTCACAAAAAGGTGAGAGAAGAACTAAAGTAACCAAGATCAAAATAAGATCAGGTAAGATGGATAAAAACATGTTTTGGTCTAGATAGGAATAAAATGGTAAGACAAAATGGTCTTGCTTAGGATAATGATGGGTTTTGATAGATTAGATAAAATGGTAAGAGGGTTGCCCCAAAGTAATGGGGTGAATTGCAGGATATGTGACAATGATAAATAGATATGGAAATTTGAGATGGCAAATAAAAATGGCATGGTACATGTTTGTGGCTGATGATGGTTGTTGGTTTTTGATATGTTTAGCTTGGGTATGGTAAATGTCATATGATTGTGTTATTCTTACTAAAGTGGATATGCACATCCTGATCAATAAATGAGACAACTAGAATAATCAATCATGTTAATTGCTACCCCACACCTTGTCTGAATAACTACTCTATCAAAAACTGGTTGTAAATTTGGATGCAAATGATGTTGTTGTGAACTTCATTTGTCATTGATTATGATTCCTTCAAACATCAAGACAAGGTATATTTGTAGCCTTTGTAAATGAAAGTGAGGCCATAGATGGTAAATAGGGATAAAAAATGGATGATAGGTTTGATTGGAAAATGGAATGGTGGTTGATAATGGAATGAATGATGGTAGGGAAATAAATGAAGATCAAGATTTTGAGGTACACACAATATTGTTGATTCTAAATTTGACATAACTTTAGATGTGGTAGGTGTTGGGTGAATATATTATCAGTCAGCTATCTAATTGAGAAAAATAGGTCTTATCATCCACAGCAAAGGAGATTGGTCAGCCCAGTGTGCAGGTTTACTACATCAGAGGTGGACAAATCTCTCCTCTCATCAAGGGGAGGTTTCATATAAATATGTAGGAGCTATATATACTATAAATATATGCAAAAAATAACACTCAAGGGTAGGATACACCATCCATCTCTCTTCTTTCAGAGATGATGTTCACAAACAAAGGAGAAAATCCTAGTGAAAACACTGAAGGCACTTCTCTTCTTTCAGAAGTGTTCTTGTAGGAAATAACAAGAGCTCTTTTAAGTAGTGACAAAGACCTGGTAATAAAGGATAGAAACTAGTAGGATGAAATGGAACACAAAGTCTCCACCTCAATTTTCAAAAGAGTGAAACATAGAGGATAATGAGGGCACGAAGTCATCCTAAAATCCTCAACATAGAAGGAAAAGAAAAATACACACTAAAAACAATTATGAAAGCATAAAGTCTTCCCACAGTTGGCTTTAAGACACCTTCCTGATTACTTTCACTAGTTCTACTTGCCAAATTATATAAGCAAGAACACATTCAAAAGACAGACATAAGAACAATCTCCTAAAATGATACAAGCTAAAACAACACAAAGTATACAAACAACTTTCTTTCTCATTCAGATAAAATGAAATGAACAACAATCTGAGCTCAAAGTTTCAGTATTCTCCTTTTAATTGGGCAAAGTTTTGCTCCTATAAAATGAAAAGTCTCCTTGGCATAATGAGAGAAATTACAATGTATAGCAACCACAAAAGGCTTGGCATTCTTTCCCATGGGACGGCCTATGATGTAGTCAATGCCTTCAATTGACCTTTAGTTTTGTCTAGAGGGACCATTCTGGGAACAGTGCATTGCCATAACTATGGTGTGTCCATTCCCCTAATATGTCTCTTCTTTAGTATGGACTGTCTATTCCTTTTCTTGGTGTCTGTGTAACTGTCCAATTTGTCATTACTTCATAGAAGAAAAATAAGCCACATCCTTGATTTGGTGTGCTCAAAAGTCTACTTGATCCACTATTTCACCTATTAGAAATAACTCTTTTGAAGATATTTTTGATCCTTTGGTCTTATTCCTCTCTCCCCTGTAGCAATTTGAGCCTTTGGGCTCTCTTTCCATCCAATTGCTTGGTTATTCCTTTAAGTTCTATGCTCTATTTGAATTTCAATGGATATTCCCTCACTTTAAATTTGATGTCCATGGCACCGTCAATGGTTGCTAGCTGCTTGAACCATGTTGAACCTTGAACCTGTGAACCTATGAAAGTTCATTGGTTCATTAGTTCATCGATTCATTCTATCTCTTTTGGTCCATCACTTCCCTATTCAAGTGCTTCTTTTCTCTCTAGTTGAACCATCACTTTCATTGAACTTGCCTTTGAAATCATCCATGTTGCTTCTTTCTATGCTTAAGGCTGCCTTTGAACTGCTTGAACCTATGAACCATTAAACTTTGAACTCTTTTAGTTCAAGGTTCAATCAATTCATTGGTTCTTCTTTTGCCCATTGCTTCCTTGTTCTTTCTAAGCTCTTTGATCTTCATCACATTGGTTGAACCTTTGAACCTATGAACTCGTTGAACCTTTTGGTTCAACGGTTCAATGGTTCATTTTTTTAAGCCCTTTTTGTTTGAGTCTTTAAGGATTCCTTTCTATGTCTTTGTTTAGCCTTTGGAATATCCTGAAGGGAAGGTGTCCCTTTGAGTCCTTAGAAAAGGTCCTTTCTCTAATGCCAAGTGTCCCCTGCAAGGGTACCTACCCTTCGGGATATTTTGGGCATCTATTTCCTCAGTGGGTTTTTCCTTTTTTGGTGGACTTTTCCTTCGAACAAAAAGTCTGAAGGAATTCCTTTGCTTTGTCTTTTTTCGTCAAGATTTGGCTTTCGGTCTTTTTTCACTGGGCTTTGCCTTAGTCATTTTCCCATGGAAAATACTTCTGAAAGAATTCTAAAAACTCTTTCACTTAATAATTTCCTTCGAACAAAAAGTTTGAAGGAAATGTTCCCTATTAGCCTTTGAACAAATATGAAGGAATTCTATCTTTTTTGTCTTCTCTTTGACCCTTAAACCAATGTTACCTACCCTCTGCAAGGGCACTTGCATCTAGTTCACTATCCTCTACAAGGGCATTTTTTCCTTTAGCCCTGGTGTAGCCCCTTGAACCTACCGATTGAACCAACCTTGGTTCAATGTTTAATGGTTCAATCCTTGCTTAGAAGCTTGCCGATGTATATTTTTGATTGAACCAAGTCATTGAACCAACCTTGAAATCACTTAAGTGTTGGAAACTTGATATTATAAAGGAATTTACCTATAGAAGCCTTTGAACCTACTAAAATTGCTAATTTCAAGCATGTTGAGTCCATAGAAACATATCTATAGAGTCTGTATATTTAAGCAAAAGCCTTACAAAGTTGATAATTTGAATGCTCAGAGAAATTTTTTAAAAGGGGAGAGATGACTTTGGTCTATTGAACCAAAATAGTTCATAGGTTGTCCCAAAAATGTCACTCATTTTTGGGGAGAATAGCTGGCTCCAGTTGGAGAACTTCCTTCAGTTGAAAACTTGGAACATCTGAGGGGAGTAGAAACTAGAATCTCCAGTAACTTTAAAGTATGCCATTAGGCTATGGAGTCATGCTACCCAAAAATAAAGGCTCCAAAAAATGAAAATGAACAACACAAAATAGAAACAAAGACTGTGTGTGTGTGTGTGTGTGTGTGTGTGTGTGTGTGTGTGTGTGTGTGTGTGTGTGTGTGTGTGTGTGTGTGTGTGTGTGTGTACAAGTGAACTTATCTAACACTTTAGGAATTGAAGTGCTTTAAATGCTGCCCATTGTGAGGTAGATTAAAGAGTGTGCCATCTTGATATATCAATAAGAAGCTATTCTCACCATTTCTCTAATGGATAATAAATGGGCCTCTCTAAAGAGAATAAAACTTTCCATGCATCCCCTTTGGTTCTCTTCTCTCTCCCATAGTAGGACTTGATCTCCAACCCATAAATCATGGTTCTTTGCCTTTTAGTCAAAGAACTTCTTCACCAAACTTTGGCGGGTAGCAATTCAATCCACCACCATAATTCTCTGCTCATCCAACTCAATCAAGCACATGATTCTCTTATCAAGGGGGCTTTCATATATCTGATCTTTAATTGCCTTAGCCAATTTCAATGCTGGCAATTCCAAGGTGATTGGTATCTTAGCATTGATACAATAAAGAATTTGGAAAGGAGACATACCAATTACTCTCTTTGGTGTAATTTTGTTTACCCATAGTGCATCAACAAATGCTTTATGCCATGTCCTTTGATTTTCATCCACCAGCTTCTTGATGATAGTCACTAGGTTCTTATTACTTGATTTAGCTTATCCATTTCCTTATGAAAAGTAATCAAAAGAGTGGGAGAGTGTAATCCCATAGTACAAATAGAATTGAGTAATCTCCTAGAAAGTGAAACAAGCTGCATTATCAGTGATAATCTTGGTTAGGACCCCAAACCTAGAAATGATGTTTTCTTTGAGGAAATTGCACACTACTTCAGAAGCAGCATGTTTGGTTGGAATAGCTTCTACCCACTTGGTGAAGTAATCTATTGCTATGAGGACATAATCATATCCAACACTTAAATATGGGTTTATATCTCTAATAAAATCAATTCCCCATTGTTGGAATGGCTCCTCTATGACCACTAGCTTGAGAGGCAAGGCGACTAACTTGGTCTTCCGACAAACTGCTGGCATAGTTCACATTTCCTAACCCATTTATATGCATCTTGAAATAGGTTTGGCCAATAATACCTAGCTCACAAAATTATATGGACAGTCACAGGCACAAAAAAATGTCCTCCACAGGCCAGATTATGAAAAGATTTCAAATTTTGGCTTTGTTGTTCCTTGTCCACGTAACAAAGGAACACTCCATCAAGGCTCCTCTTATACAGGCCATTGTCCCAGAGGACAAAATTGGTAGCTTTTAGCTTGATAGTTCTCCTTTCTTTATAAGATAGGTGAGTAAGACACTCACCATAAGTAAGGAAATGATCAATACCTGAATACCACTCATTTGTGGTGGAGACAAAGAGGACTATTGGTGTGTCTTCCATCTCTATTTCTTCATGCCTTGCTTCTTCTAGTTTTTTGTCAGCAATCAATTGGCATAGGCCCTTTTACCATACCAACTTTGTTGGCTTGATGACCAGATCAAACTCTTGGATCTTTGCAATCTAATTACCTCTTTTGGTTCCAAACTCCTACTGAGTTAATATGGATTTGATTGTGGTATCAAGAACTAGAGCAGTAACTCATGAATTGAGGATATAGAAATGAAAATGCTTCACTACCTTAACCACCACATAAGCATGCTTCTTCATGTTTGAATATTTTAGCTCATGAGCTTTGAGAGGATAGATCATGAAGGAAATGGGAGATTCCACACCTTCATTCTGATGAAACAAGATGGCTGAAAGTGTGTGTTCAGAAGCATAACTATACATGAGGAAATCCTTCATATAATTGGGACAAACTAGAAATGAGGCATGGGCAATGGCAGTCTTGATATCCTCAAATGCTGACTTGCCTTCTTCAATCTAGCTAAAGGTGGCCTTTCCCTTCATCATGTTTACAATGTGCCTAGTCTTCTCAGCAAACTCAAGGATGACCCTCTATAAAAAATTCACCTTTCCAAAGAAAGAGTGAACAACAGTCTTACTTGTGGGAAAGGTAAGCTCTTGGATAGACTTGACTCTGTTTGAGTCAATATTCATACCTCCTTTGGACACAATGTGTCTGAGAAGTTTCCCCTCTATTACTCCAAAAACTAACTTGGGGTTTAAAGAAATGCCATTTTAGCAGCAACACTCTAGTACTTATTGCAAATGGTGCACATGATCTGGGTGATGCTTAGAAAAGATGATCAAGTCATCAAGATAGACTATGATGAGCTTACCCATCTCATTCTTGAAGGTAAGGTCCATTTCTCTTTGGAAGGTGGCACGAGCATTTAACAAGCCAAAAGGCATCCTTCTATATGCAAATGTGCCCCAAGGTGAGGTGAAGGCAGTCTTATGTTGGTTTGCCTCAACAACTTCAACCTAATTATATCCTAAGAAGCCATCTAGCATTGATAACATCTCTAAATCAGTCACTATCTAAAGCACTTGATCCATGATTGGTAAAGGATAGTTATCCTTCAAGGATGACTGATTCAAGTTCTTGAAATCCACACAAAGGTGAATTTTGCCATTATTCTTCTTTATAGGTACTATATTTGCAATCCATGTGGAATGATAGATTGAGAAGATTATCCTGGCATTTAACATTTTTTGTATCTCAGACAAAATGGTACCTAATATTTTTAGATTATACTGCTTGGACTTTTGCCTGTAGGTTGCTGAATTAGCCTTGAGAGGAATGCCATGTCAAATTTTATCAGGCCTGAGTGACTTCAAGTCATCATAGGAGTATGCTAAGACATCCATGTATTGATGGAGTACAGCAGTGAACTTGAATTTCTCCTCAGGAGTGCAACATTTCTCAATGTTCACCATCTTGGGATCACCCTTGGTACCTAGATTTACTTGAACAAACTCTTAGGAAGAGCTTGAATCCAATTGCTACTGTTTGACAAATCTGTCATGTTTGTCAAATAGTTTCTCAAGGGAAACTAGGCCTTTGGGAATCTTATTCCTTTTAAGTTATAGGAACTCCTCACCTATGTCTGTATTTGATTCAGGATTTAACTCACACATTTGAGGTTCACTACCTTCAAAATTTAGCCATTCAAAGCTATCCTTTTACTCTAAGAAGGCAATGATTTGATTGTCATTATTGAACACTTGCCAATGAATGGCATTATTAGGTACACTAGGTTGAAAGACCAACTCAATAGTGTACCTGTCTCCTTTGAAGTCTGAGTGGGGGACCAAGAGAGTAGCTATGATAGCCAGTGCATCATCACAGTCATTAAATTCTCTAGTAATGGTAGAGATGATGAAAGCATCAAAGCTTTCAATTTGGTTGCATAATAAGTTACGGTAGTGGCACAATCTTTCATTCTAATTTTGATACAAGTTTTTCACCTGACAAACCACCAATTCAGTATCTCCTTTGGCATGAAGGAGTTTGATGCCTTGGTCTCAAGCAACCTTCAATCTAAGCAACAAAGATTCATACTAAGCTATAATATTAGTGTCACTGAACTGTAACTTGTAGGACGAAGGAAAAATTTCTCCTTGAGGAGATATCAACACAACTCTGGCTCCTGAACTAGTGTAAGAGTAGCTACCATCAAATTTAAGAATCTATACCTCATTTGATACTAATTTTTATTTGGATTCTTCTTCATTCAGAGGGGGAGATTCTTCCACACTTGCATTACGTTCTACCAATTCTTCTACTATTCCAGCTAAACTAATCTTCAAGTTGTTACCTTCAAGAGTTTCAACAGGCATTTCATGAACTTCATCTGTGGATAGAAAGTAGTTACCCATGCCTGAAGGCTCAAATAAAATTTGAGCTTTAGGTGCTGAGGTCTGGGTAACCACGTATTTTGCTTCCTTCTCAGGGAGCAGCCTCTTCATAACAACTTTGACTGGAATCCTTACCTCAGATAAGTCCATGCTCAATTCACCACCAACATCCGTACAAAAATTCTACCCAAGAAGGATGCCATATGATGTTGGGATGTCAGCCACCAAGATGGTCATCTTGATTCTTTTATCTGGGAAAGTCGTAAATGCAAATTGAGCATCGTTAATTTGTCCCAACAATGGTACTTACTTATTTTCCATAGAGAATCATCTACTAAAGGTTTTGGTCAGTGTAAGGCCAAGGGATTCAGCCACTTTGGTAGGCATAACATTGTCTAAGGCTCTAGAATCAATGATGCATTTATTCAACTAATGTCCATTTATCAACAATGAGACATAGAAAGGTTCAGTCTTACCAAGAGTAGCAGGGGGAGTAATGACAAGGTTGTTCTTGGTGAGTGCATTCTTTGGGGAATCATGAGTCACCTTGGGAATGGCTTGTCTTATAGGGGCATTTTGGTTATTCACACACTAAACCAATTTATCTAATTACTCAGGATGGGACTACAAAAATTCAAATTCAAATATTTGAATTTTGGTTTTCTTTATATGGTCAATTATGTTAAATGCTTGGAATGAGCCAGGAGCAAAGGATGGGAATTCATCCTTTTGATTTTTGGAAATGGAAGGACTGGACTATAAATTTGAATTAGAAGGTGTAAGGGTATTTGAGGTACTTACCTTTCTTGTAATCACTAGGTCCTTTATTTGGAAAGGAAGAGTGGACCCCCACTTAACAATTGGAACTGTTGGTTAAGGTCACTCCTCTACTTTCTCCTTATTAGCTAGTTGAGTTGATTGATTCATGGGCCAGGTGAATATAACATATGATCCCTCAGTAGCATTGCCTTCACTTCTAGTTTCATTTTGGTAGTTCAGGAAACCAATGTTGGAGTTGCCAGCTAATTCTTCTTCATCTTCAGTGAAGAGATTAGCATCATCTTCAAGATTTAACTTAGGTTGGAATGAGAAATCTAATTCAAATTCAAGGTATCCAATTGTTGAGTTGGTTGGAGGTGCTTCAAGGGTGAGGTTCCTCTATGGAAGAGGAAGGTGATTTAGCTATCCTTGATTCCTAGCAATGTGGCCTTGGTACACCTGATTCTAAAATGTCCTCCTTGGCATTTCTCTATATGCAAGAGTGGATGGCATCCCTTGTGCCATTTGCTTTTTGAGAGCTAGCACTTCATTTTCTAGCTTTTGCACCATTGGGTCAGTGGTGACTATAGGTGAGTATTTAGAGGATGAGAGGATTTACCTTCATTAAGGTCTCTTCTTATCTTTCCAGCCAAGATAAGGTCATCTTATACCTCAGTAGCCAAGTCTTGAACAACAACAAGGTCTATGTGTCTAGCTCATCTCAGTAAAAAACTCACTTCAGGTAGCTGTGAGTTGATGAAGAAACACATGAGATTTTGTGGTGTCAGTTAGGTGATCATGGAAATCTTATGCCTCAGCTTGTTGAACTTGGAAATGAAGTCCCTCATAGGTTCATGGGGCACCTTCATTTGTGTGAGTTGGGCCAACAAGGCATGTGCATCTTATGTAGGCTTGAACTTAGCTTCAAATTTATCTATAAGAGTGTCCCAATTAGTCACTAACTAAGCTTGTAGATGGTATAACCAGTCTGCAATAGTGCCTTGTAGTGTCTCTATGAATAGCCTAACTACTATGTCTTCATACTCCACATCTATTACACCACAAGCTATGTTGAAGGCAGCAATATGTTCATCAAGGTGAACTTTCCCATCACCAAAATTTTTTGGGAAATTCTTCCTTGAACTACATGGAAGCTCATGTAGAGGTGGGGTCAAATTTAGTGTACCAAAAGAGTTACCCCAGGGGCCTTGAGCCATGATTTTATTATGTAGAAGTGGGATCACAAATCTAGGTGGAGTATGGATAGGCAAAGCTCTACTAGCAACAAAAAAGAAACTCTACCTTGTATTGGTAACCTAGTAGGGGTAGGAGGAAGACTCCTAGCTTGTTGAAGGTGAGGCTGTGGAGGAAACAAATCAAAATTAATCTACTGCACCAAATCAAAATTAGAATCAACAACACCTTGAGATTTTTGGCTTTTGGTATAATGTAGAGCTGCTAGATTAAAAAAAAATGGAAAAGAGCAGGATCTACTTCAGCTTAAAGCTTGAGATTTCAAACTACATCCTCTTCCCCAATGGAGTCACCAAAAAGACTATTACATGAGGTTGGGGAGGAGAAATTAACAATGGGAAAGCACTGGAGTAGTTCATTCTTCCTCAGTAGAATATATGGATAAGGTTATAATGATAATGGGTAAGACATAGGTGATGTTTCAATCTGAAACTTGAGGTTCCAAATTGCACAAAATTACTGTCCCTAGTGGAGTCACCAAAATGATTATTGGGTGAATATTTTATCAGTCAGCTATCTGATTGAGCAAAATAGGTCTTATCATCCACAATAAAGGAGATTGGTTAGCCCAATGTGCATGTTTACTACATCAGAGGTGGACCAATCTCTCCTCTCATCAAGGGGAGGTTCCCTATAAATATGTAAGAGCTATATATATGATAAATATATGTAGAAAATGACACTCAGGGGTATGATACACCATCCATCTCTCTTCTTTCAGAGATGATGTTCACAAACAAAGGAGAAAATCCTGGTGAAAACACTGAAGGCACTTCTCTTCTTTCAGAAGTGTTCTTGTAGGAAACAATAGGAGCTCTTTTAGGTAGTGACAAAGACTTGGTAACAAAGGGTAGGAACCAATAAGATGAAATGGAACACAAAGTCTCCACCTCAACTTCCCAAAGAGTGAAACATAGAGGATAATGAGGGCACAAAGTCATCCCAGAATCCTCAACACAGAAGGAAAAGAAAAACACACACTGAAAACAATTGTGAAAGCACAAAGTCTTCCCACAGTTGGCTTCAGGACACCTTCCTGATTACTTTCACTAGTTTTGCTTGCCAAATTATATAAACAAGAACACATTCAAAAGATAAACATAAGAATAATCTCCTAAAATGATACAAGCTAAAATAGCATAAAGTCTGTAAATAACTTACTTTCTCATTTAGATAAAATGAAATGAACAACAATCTGAGCTCAAAGTCTCAGTATTCTCCTTTCAATTGGGTAGAGTTTGCTCTTGTAAAATGAAAAGTCTCCTTGGCATAATGAGAGAAATTATAATGTATAGCAACCATGCAAGGCTTGGTGATCTTTCCCATGGAATGGCCTATGCTATAGTCAATTCCTTCAATGCACCTTCAGTTCTATCTAGAGGGACCATACTAGGAACAGTGCATTGCCATAACTATGTCGTGTCCATTCCTCTAATATGTCTCTTCCTTAGTATGGACTGTCTAGTCCTTTTCCTAGTGTCTGTGTAACTGCCCAATTTGTCATTACTTTATAAATTAAAAATGAGCCGTGTCCTTGATTTGGTGTTCTCAAAAGTCTATTTGATCCATTGTTTCACCTACTAGAAATAACTCTTTTGAAGATATTTTTGATCCTTTGGTCTTGTTCCTCTCTCCCCTATAACAATTTGAGCTTTCAAGCTCTCTTTTTAGCTAGTCACTTGGTTCTTCTTTTATGTTTCGTGCTCTATTTAAATTTCAATGGATATTCCCTCACTTTAAATTTGACATCCACAGGACCATCAATGGTCGCTAGCTACTTGAACCATGTTGAACCTTGAACCTATGAACATATGAAAGTTCATTGGTTCATCAGTTCATCAGTTCATTCTATCTCTTTTGGTCCATCACTTCCTTGTTCAAGTACTTCTTTAATCTCTAGTTGAACCATCGCTTTCATTGAACTTGCCTTTGGAATCATCCATGTTGCTTCTTTATTTGCTTAAGGCCACCTTTGAACTACTTGAACCTATGAACCATTGAACTTTGAACTCTTTTAGTTCAAGGTTTAATCAGTTTATTGGTTCTTCCTCTACCTATTGCTTCCTTGTTCTTTCTAATCTCTTTGATCTTCATCACACTAGTTGAACCTTTGAACCTGTGAACTCGTTGAACCTTTTGGTTCAAAGGTTCAATGGTTCAATCAGTTCATTTTTTGAAGCCCTTTTTGTCTGAGTCTTTGAGGATTCCTTTCTGTGTCTTTTTTCAGCCTTTGGAACATCCTGAAGGGAAGGTGTCCCTTTGGGTCCTTGGAAAAGGTCCTTTCTCTGATGTCAAGTGTCTCCCGTAAGGGTACCTACCCTTTGGGATCTTTTAGGTGTCTATTTCCTCAGTGAGTTTTTCCTTTTTTGGTGGACTTTTCCTTCAGACAAAAAGTCTGAAGGAATTCCTTCACTTTGTCTTTTTCCTCTAGGCTTTGGCTTTCAAGATTTTTCTACTGGGCTTTGCCTTAGTCATTTTCCCGCAAAAAATACTTCTAAAAAAATTCTAATAGCTCTTTCACTTAATAATTTCCTTTAGACAAAATGTATGAAGGAAGTGTTCCCTATCGGCCTTTGAATAAATCTAAAGGAATTCTATCTTTTCTATCTTCTCTTTAACCCTTAAACTAATGTTTCATGTCCTTTGCAAGGGCACTTGCCTCTAGTTCACTGCCCTTCGCAAGGGCATTTGTTCCTTTGGCCTTGGGGTAGCCCCTTGAACCTACCGATTGAACTAACCAATTGAACCAACCTTGGTTCAACGTTCAATGGGTCAATGGTTCAATGCTTTCTTAGAAGCTTGTCGATGGACATTTTTTATTTAACCAAGTCATTGAAACAACCTTGAAATCACCTAAGTGTTGGAAACTTGTTCTTATAAAGGAATTTACCTATAGAAGCCTTTGAACCTACTGAAACTACTAATTTCAAGCATGTTGAGTCCATAAAAACATATCTATAGAGTTCGTAGATTTAAGCAAAAGCCTTGAAAAATGGAAAAATTGATTGCTCAGAGCAATTTTTGAAAAGGGGAGAGATGACTTTGGTCTACTGAACCAAAATAGTTCATAGGTTGTCCCAAAAATGTCATTCATTTTTGGGGACAATAGTAGGGA
Organism: Torreya grandis; assembly: GCA_037957365.1. Taxonomy (NCBI): domain Eukaryota; kingdom Viridiplantae; phylum Streptophyta; class Pinopsida; order Cupressales; family Taxaceae; genus Torreya; species Torreya grandis. The sequence goes on from JARHVA010001356.1 coordinate 553,161, forward strand.
TGAATAATTTTGAATATTCTCTTGATAAGATAACTAAATTATTCTATTGTTTAACCCTAATAGTATTTACCATTTGATTATTCTATAGATTGGAAAGTATTTTGATTTTTTCTTTGATAATGTCTTTATCAAGCAGTGAGGAATTTGTGTGCTTAGCTATTAGTGCCTCGAAGAAGTTTTTACCAATGAAGTTTTCTTGATTGTCTGATAGTGCCTCTAAGAAGATTTCACTAAGTAACATGGAATTTTGACTTTGATGATCTTCTAACACATTTTAAAAGGTTTCATTAAAATATGTTGGGTGTGAAATTTGATTGTCCCCTAACACCTCTAAAAAGGTTTCACTAGAAGAGTGTTCTTCTTCTGCATGAATGTGGTCTTGTCCTCCTTATTATTCTTCAACTGATATGTTTCCATGGATGTGATTTAATAACGTGTGATTTTTTTGATCCCAATGAAAACTTGTGGGATGTGGACTATCAATAATATGGCTATGTTGGTTGGTGGTAATGGAATGGGAGTTGGAAGCACAATCCTCATAAAAATACTAGGAAAACTCATGTCAAAGCTGAAGTAATCATCCTAAAAAACCATAGAAGGATTAAAAATGTATCCAAATTGGTCTATAAGTCATGTGTAACCAATATTATAACTACGAACATATTCTAATTCTAAATCTAATATTGACTCAAAGGACCCTGAATCCAAGGTCGAGACTAATGTTGATTCTATTATTGATGCTAAATCTGAAGTCAACTCTAGAATAGAACCAAACTCTAATTTTTATTCTTCATCTAATGTAGATGTTGATACAATGATGTTTTTCTAAATGTTTGGTATGAGATAAGTAATGACCTGTGATGGTATGATGGTCTCCACAAAAACTAGTTTGTCAAAATGAGACTCCATAATAGGAAAAAGTTAAATAGATAACTCCATAGAGATTGACTTGTCAAGGGAAGGCTCTTGAAAAATATGCATATGTTCTAGGTAATTATTTATGCAAAGGTGGTTATAATCATTAAGAACTGACTTAGTAAAGACTGGTTCATTGGTGTGAGACTCTTCGACAATAGTTATAGGATTGAAAAGTGATTCATCACAGGTTGACTTATCAAAAATGGTTGTTTCAACAAAATAATTTTGGATTGGTTGGTTTTCTTAGCCTTGGTTTCTAATGAGTTGTAAAATACTATTTTTGAACATAGCTTGCTCTTCGAATGATTGGATCAATTGAGGTTTTGATGGGATTGGTACTGGATGAGGAATGATATGTGGTTGGATAATGGTAAGGCATTAGTGAGAATGATTTCTCACATGATCCAAAGTATGAAATCCTAAAATGATAAAAATATGGTGGTGTGGAGTTTTATTTCTCACACAAGCCAAAGGGCTAAGTTCTATAATGATGAAGGGGTATTGTGGAGCCTAGTTTCTCACACAAGCCAAAGGACTAGGTCTTGGTATATAAATGGTATATCATGGTGGAGCATAATTTATTACATAAAGAAAAGGATAAGGTTTTAAAAGGATAATTATAGGTCATTTTGGATCTTGATTTATCATATGAGCTAAAGGATGAGGTCCTAGATGGATAAAGCTAGGGCATTGTGGAGCTTGATTGCTCACACAAGCCAAAAGATAAGGTCTTGACATGGTAATGATATTCCTTAGATAATGTGGATCTTGGTATATTGTATAGTTTGAAGGAGGGTTAATGATAATCAATGATCAGATAATGAAATTACATTATGTAGCTTGGTTTCTTGCATAAGACAAAGTGTCTAAGTCCTCTTGATAAACCATATCATCTGAATCTTGAGTTGGATCATAAGTTGGTTCTTGACTATGTTCTTTGTACTAATTATTTTAAAGAGTGCATGGATCCATATGTCAAACAACATTATCTAAAGTTATATCTTCAATAAATTCCTCCTCATAAACCTCTTCATACCAATCAAGGTCTCGAGTTGGATTGTAAGCAAGTGTTTAGTTATAGTCTATTTGTGTGGCCGTTCTATCATAACTTGGATTATATGTGACTCCATCATAAGTGTAGCTAGACATATCCACATAAATGATGAAAGGTTTGATAACAAAAAGGCTTAGAGTTCTGAAAACTCTAAAAAATAATATCTAAAGGACAAAAGGTTCAAACTTGGTCTAACCTAATCGAAAAGGGGTGGATCTATATCTCCAAACAATAATTTGAACATAGAGTTGTATCTCCAAAAGGGTTTGTGATAAGACTTGCCATAAAATAGTTTAACATCAAATGTCATACACATAAAAGGTCAAGCAACAAATAAAAATCATTATTTCAAACTCTAGGCCAAAGTGCTCCAAACAAGATCTTTGATTTGCTAGGTCTTTTGTCCAAATGTGAAGTCAAAAGCTAGGCTCAAACAAACATGATCTACTAGGAATTTTAGCCCAAAATGATGTTAAAATCTAGACTTAAAAATAAGGATGATTTGATTTGATTTAATCTAACAAGTTTGAAAAAACTTTGACATAGACCTGACATACATAATCAAACATAAACATGATCAGTCGGTATAAGGCATGAGGAAAAAGGCACCTAGAGAATATACTATGTTTTACCAAATAAAGGCACAAATAATGATGCAGATTAGGCTCTAAGAATAAACAAGGGATAGTTTTCAAATTTGGGTGATCAATTAACTAAAGTTACACAACCCAAAAGAGAAAGATCTATGTATCAACCCCTTCGAAGTGAGGTCTAAATAAAAATCAATTAATGTTTGAATCCAAACCTTGACAAGTTTAATTCAAAATTCAACATTGAAGACTAGGATTTGACTAAATAATCTAGATAGGATTGGATAGCATGATGACACATGAATAAGGTCCAAATGGCATACATGACATGGTTTGAAATAATGGTTTTTGATATAAGGTAAACAAGTCTATGAAATGATTTAAGTAGCATAATAGTGTTAGAATGCTCTAATGATGTGATCAATGTTTTGTTTTAGAGATTCAAAAAAGTATAAACTTGATATATAATTTGGGTAGTATAACGGTACTCTTATTAGTCAATTGACACACACATAAATAAGTTTAGCAAAAATTACAATGCATAAGTGTGGTGTAAAATGACGAATATAATACCTCTTTGGACAAAAGATTGACATATAAATAAATTGGTTTTGACGTGGTTTAAAAACAAACAAATTAGTTTTAGTCTCAAAATACTAAGAAAGAAAATTCAAAAATACAAGTAAATCATCTAAATTCCTATCAAGGGTGTGTCAAATTGGGGTTGACTAAAACTAATTGGTTTTCAATCATTCTAGATGGATTAGATGCACAAGACTTTTATGTCAAAATGCAAGAAAATCAACACATCAATTTGGTCCACATCACATGACTTGTTTTAAAAATGTCTTGACATTTTTACAACCATTATTTCCATTACTCACTCAGTGTAGTGTGATGTCTAATGTGCTCATACGTCCTAGCCCAGTGATAAGATATGGTTTAACTGCTTAAACCACCATCCTAGTGGGGTGATCTTAATTTATAAACCCCTCCATAGAGAGGGGTTAAATACAATGTTGAGATGTGAATTCTTGGGTCAAGGCTTCCCTATAGAACTTATTGGAGGTGATGAAATCCTCCTCATAATCCAAGGTGCAATAAATAATAAAAGATAAGTAAAAGCACTTTTTGCTCACTTTTAGATCACCCAATACTATGCAAATTTGGGGAGAGCTTAAGTGAAATTCTTTTTATGCCTTATACTAGGATAAAATGTGATGATAAAGCATTTTTGGTCACCCTGGTTCCTTAAATGGGATGGGGGGAAAGCATACATGTATTTCTATTTTCACAAAAATAAGCAATAAACAAATAAGGCATGATAAATAAATGTCTGTAAAAGTAATGAAACTACATGATGTTATGTTCCTTTTAAGACACCAAACTAAATGTGTTATGAAGTTTGGCCTCTTTGTCATTGATTCAACTTGAAAAATCTTGATAAACATCCATGGCATAAAAAAATAATTAAGTTTTTTCAAGACACCAAATAGATAATTTGAACAAGACCGATAACATGTTAAGATTTGATTAGGTTTGTTCTTTATACACCAATTGAAATTTTTGGATTATGTTCATGGCCCCTTGGAAAATTTGAAAGATCATTGATTAAAAAAAATTAAAAACATAACCATGTTCATTTTACACCCAAAATTCTAAATGTGTATGTTTTACCATGTTTGTTTTAAGCCTAAAATTAAGTGTGAAAAATTGGACATGTTCATTTTTAATCCCAAATTAAAATGTATGTTAGTCAAAAATAAATAATTAAGTTTCCAAACTAGCCTTTCATCCTAAAAAAACAAGATTATGACTGCCTGCTTAGAATCTCTTTTGTGGATTATCAAATGAGATTTGGTTTTGAGCTCTCAAGTTTCACATAGTGCAATCCTGCTACTCTTCAAAATCATGACTCAAATAGGCAATATCACTACTCAAGTTAGTTTAATAGATAACACAATCCTACTACTCAAGATAATAATCTTGCTATTTGGGTTGACAATCTCACCATTTAGGTTTGACAATCCTACCACTCAAGTTGATAATCCCGTTATTCGAGTTAATAATCCTATGACTAGCTAGAAGTAGGGTTACAATATCACTACTTAAAAGTACTGAGGTTTCAATACCACTACTTATGTGCCATTTGTGAACAAAGGATTACAATAAGGGGATATTAATATAGTGTTATTATATGAAATTAAAATCCAAATATAACACACTAATATCTAACACCTTAAGCCTATCTCGAGGGGGGAACATAATAACAAAACTAAATGGAAAACATAACTATAATGCAAAATACAAATGTTATTTCAAATTCCTTAGATGATCTAAATGGCTTGTATAATGGCTTTCTTAGCTTGTGTATCAAAGAGTCTTCATCAATAGAGTTGTTTGGCTCCTTCTCTACTTGGTACCTTTGGCTTGGCTCAACAATTTTGCATTATAACACTAATTTCATGAGGCTTTAGAATGATTTGTGCATGATAACTTTACATTGTTCACTATTTTGGACTTATTTGTGCATGATAACTTTGGCTTGAAAGAGCTTAAAATTATTGTTGTGAGGACTTGTATTTATACTTTTTTACAAATGATTAGAATGAATCTAAACCATCCATCTCAAGATGAAGATGTGTGGCTAAGAATCCATTCAATTTTGGAGGCCAAATTCAATAAATGCCCTCATAAATATTTGGGATAGAGAGGTATTAAAGAAGCATGGGAGGGCTCAATGAGGCATCTGAGGGCTTGATCAGATATTTTATGCATTTATGGCTTAGAGATGTCTTCCCAAGAAATGATGACACTTGATGATGTAGAAACTCATAATCAATTTACAAAAATAAATATTCAAAAATATCCATGGAAAATTAATTTAAGCTCTTGATTAAAATTAATTAGCCTTAAACATGATTTTATCAATTTTTGTGCAAATCTTAGCAAGTTAAATAATCAAGATGCAACATATTTCCGCCCTAAAATAAGTCATCATCTCGATGACACTTATTTAAACAATAATTCTGAATAACAAATAGAGTTTAACAAAATAAAAACATATTATCCAACATCAAATCAAGAAAACTAATGTGGAAATGGCCTATAAAAATCATCATAGTCCTCCTAAGTAGCACTATCCTTAGAGTATTGGTCTCATAATACCTTACACTGTGACACTTATCTATTATGAAAAAGAAGTTTACTAGTGTTAATTACTCTGATTGGTTCTACCATGACCATCCTAGGATCCAAAACCTACAAAGCATTCCAATCCAACACATCCAAAGGATCAACTATATACTTATTAAGATACGATACATGGAAGACATTATGAAATAAAGCTAGGGCTGATGGAAATTGAATCCTATACAATAGAGGATTGACCACTTCTAAAACCTCAAAGGGTTCTAAATATCTTGATGAATGTTTTATTAACTTCTTGAATTTAATCAAGCTCTTTTATGGCTTAACTCAAAAAATACTTTATCACCTACTAAAAACTACCTAGCTATTCTCTCCATATTAGCATATCTCTTTTGCCTATCATTAACCTCAACCAATCTTTGTCTGATAATTTTAACCTATTTCTCCATTTATGAAAGCATGTCAAGTCCAAAGATGACCTTGTCTTCCATCCTATCCCAACTGATTGGTGTTATGAACCTTCTCCCATAAAGTGCTTTAAATGGTTCAATCCTCAAATCATTTTGGTATGATTTTTTATATGCAAACTCAAATAATATAAGGTATTCTTCCCATTTGTATTGTTGATCCATGTAATACATATAAATAATATCCTCTAACACCTGATTGACTTGTTCAGTTTGACCATCAGTCTGTGGGTGATATGTAGTGTTAAAATTTAGTTACATACCCAAAGATGAATTTAGAGTTAACTAAAATATAGAATTCATTATTGGATCATGATCTAATATGATCTTATCTAGAAATCCATGTAATAAATACACTTCCTTTATGAACATCATTACAAGAGCTGGTGTATCATTTATTAATTTTTTTGGGATAAAATGTGATACCTTATTTAGTTTATCAACTACAACCAAGATCATGTCATGATTATTTCATGATAATGGTAATCCTTGGATAAAAGCCATACTTATCACCTTCTGTTTACACTCCAATATGTTATATGGATATAACAATCCAAATGGATATACATGTTCAGCTTTCACTCACTAGCATTCTAGACAATGTGACATAAAGTCTATTGCATCTTTATTTATTCCCTTACAAAAATAAAGTGGTTTAATCTCTATCATAAGCCTAGTTACTCTTGGATGTCCTGAATATGGGGTTTTGTGTGGTTCCTTTAGCATGATGCTCCTTAGATTTTCATGATTTGGCACATACATCCTTCTATTATAATGCATAAGACCATCACTTTCCAAGATGTATCCTTTATACCTAGGATTTTGAGCATTCTTAAATAAATATTTCTTGACTTGATCATATAATTCATCTCCTAGTGAGAGCTCAATCACACAATTATTGAAATTATTCCTAATAATAGCTATGGCTTTTATGTACCTTCTACGACTCAAGGTGTTAACTACTCTATTTTATTTGTCCTTGATGTAATTAATTTCAAAGTCATAGTTAGACAAAAACTCTAACCAGTGCCTCTAACAAGCACTCAAATTTGGTTGGGTGAAAATGTATTTGAGTCCCAAGTTATCAATATTGAGCTCAAATAGTTTTCTCAACAAATAATGTCTCTAGACTTGCAAAACATGAATAATTACTATAAATAAGTTCAAGATCATGAGGGGAATAATTCACCTCATAAGGATTAAACTTCCTTGAACTTTAAGATACTGCTACACCATTATGCATATGGACTCTTCCTAGTCCATCCCTAGATGCATTTGTGATCACTAAAAATGGACCATTAAGATTAGGAACTCCTAACACTGGTGTCAAAGTAAGCCTTCTCTTCAATTCCTAAAAATCCACTTCACATTTATTTGACCAAATAAAAATTTAATTCTTACATTACAGTGAGGTAATTGGACTAGTTATCTTAGAAAAATTCAAGATGAATTTTATATAATAGCCTACTAATCCCATGAAACTCCTAACCTCATGCACATTCATTGGTGTCAACCACTCCATAATGTCTATTATCTTAGCTAGATCAACAAAAATGACATCCATTGAGATAATATGTCATAGATATTACACTTTATTTTGTAAAAGTGCAATCGTGGATAAATTTCCATATAGCCTATGCTTTTACAAATGTTTTAAAACCAACTCCATATGTTGAAGATGTTCTTGTTCCTCCTTAGAGTATATCAGAATATCATCTAAAAATACCAAAACAAAATGATCTAGATAATCTTTGAATATACTATTAATGAGATTCATGAATGTTGTAGGTGCATTAGTCAACCCAAATGGTAATAATTTGAACTTGTAATGCCCATAAAGAGTTATAAAATGCCATATTTAGAATATTTTCATCTTTTATCCTTAACTAATTATATCAATATCTAAGATCAATCTTAAAATATACTATTGCTCCTTGCATTTGATCAAAAAGATCATCTATTTGAGGTAATGTATACCTATTATTGATTATCACTTTATTCAAAATTCTATAATCAATGAAAATATGAAGAGTGACATCCTTATTCTTAATGAGGACAACTAATGCACCCCATGGTGACACACTTAGTCTGATCAATCCTTTGGATAATAGTTCTTAAATTTGTGCCTTCAATTCTACTAATTTAGGGGTTGTCATTCTATATAAAGCCTTAGATTGAGGTTCCAATCCTAGTTTGATATCAATAGAGAAGTCAAATTCACATTTAGGAGGCAATCCTAGAAATTATTTTAGAAACACATCATGAAAATCTCTAAGGAAAGGATAATGTTCAATTGAAAGTTCCCTAGTTACCTCCATCTCATTTATCTTGATGATAAATTCTTAACATCCCTTACTTTGTGACTTCCTGAGTTGCATTGAAGAAATCTACCTAATATTTAACTCCATTTTCTCACCCTAAATTAGTATCTAATTTATAGAATCATCAAAACACTCTAATCTTTTTAGATAATATTCAACCTTGGATTCATGCTTTGCAAACTAGTTGACTTATAAATATCACATCATATGACCCTCATGGTGATACATAAATATCCACAACCATTGTGAATTTTATCAACCTAATTTATGCCTCAACTAAACACTTTTCAACTTGGACTTTAGAATCATTCCCATATTGTACCGACCATGCATTTTCCATTACACCAACTTTCCTAGATAAATTATTTATAATCTTAAGAACTATAAAATATTATGTATCCCTTGTATCTATCAAAATGGAAGCTAGATGTTCAAACAAAATACCTAATAGTTCTATGGGTGAAGCTTAAAATTTGGCTTACTGATTATCAACTACTATATGAATATGTTTATAAAAAGTTCCTTGTTGAGGGGTATAATCCTTGTTTCTCAACTTCTCCTAGGTGCATTTATGCACAAAATGGTCACCTCCACATATGAAGCAACCTCCTAGTGGTCTCTTCTTATCATATTGTTGGTTTACATTGAAACCAACCTTAGAACCATTACCTAGTTTATTTCTACCTAAACCATTGTTGAATATGGTATTTTGATTCTTGAACTGACTCTTGGAGTCTCCACTCCTCTATTTCTAGTTATTCTTCTTCAAAGTTGGCTTTAAACTTCCAAAAAATTTCCTATACTTGTCCCTAATCTAAGTAAGATATTTTAACTTTTTATCCTACTTGACTACTTTCTCAAAGACTTGGTCCATGGTAGATGGTCTATGGATTCCCATCTCTCCATCAATCTAGGTTTTTAATCCCATGATAAACTTCCTAATCTTGAACCTCTCATCTACTTGATATTGAGTACATATTTCAGAAGTTTGGTGAAATGTTCCTAGTACTTATTTACTGATAAATATCCTTGCTTCAAATTATGAAAATACATCATATTTTGGTCAAAATACAACTATGGAAGACATCATGATCTGAATAGTGTCACAAAATACACCCAAGTAGTGGTGGTTGAGTTCAGATTCATTTCTAACTTCTTGTTGGCCCACCACGTAATTAATTCTCTAGCCAACTAATAAGCTTCCCAAGTAGCTTTGGTGACCTCAGAGTAGGTTTGAATCTCAAAATACTTATCCATTTCATTAAAACCTGCTTCATCTCCATTTCCCATAATGGTTCTATCAAACTTAAGTGGATTTACCTTTTTCATATCTCTTGTCAACTCTGTGGTTACACATGCTCTCATATCTTGAGGCATTTATACATGTCTCTACTCTTGAGGGATTTAATACTTAGTAGGATTATTGTTAGGCTCTTCTTATTGGGATTCTTCCTCATGTCCATGAATTTCCTATTCTAGTGTTATGACTTTATCCTTGGTCTCATTCATAGTTGCAAGAATCTAATCTAACTTTGCTACTTGTTTAGTGGAAAATCAGTTAGGATCAAATAGAGGTTTATTTTCAATGACATTTTAAGGACCCTCACCTGATGCTCTTGCTTTTACTATTATTCTTTTTAGTAATTTAAGAATACAAAAATTTGAACAGACTCATTAAGTCCTAGAGTTTGAGCAACATCTTTAATACCACAATGTAACGTCCCCACAAAGAGTTTCTAGAATAATGTAGTAATTTTTTTAAAAAAATTTACTCAACACTTATTCTTTCATTGGATTACACCATGAGAATTTAATTAGTGATTTTAAACATAATTAAGTAATCATATCAAACTTAATTAAAAATGAATAACTCAATTTACTAGTGACTAGCAACTTATGTAAATAATCGTAATTACATAAGGAAAGTAATCATAATAAAATCTATCCATGGATGGTACAATAATAAGACTCTACTATCAATTTATAATTATAATCAATTACATTTACATCAAGAATGCTACCTTAATATGTACAATTACAATATAGATACAATTCTACATGGAGCTTCAGTCACACTAACTCTTGTATCAATGATAATATCAAGTGTAGTCTCCAAGTAAATACTATAGTGGAGAGGGAGAGCATCATCTAAGCACTTTTCCACACCAAAAATAGAGCATTTATCCCCTACAAAATCCCCAAAATAGATAATGGCCCTCTATTCACAAATGGGTATATAATGATGGTCAAGAATTCAAAGAGACATGCTAGTACCCAATGTGTTTTAATATTCCCACTACATGATGTGTACCATTAATAAATATGTTTTAACATGATACCTTAAAATCATGTAAATCATACATATGAAATGACAATGTCTATCTAAACATTAATTTGACTACATTTTTCAAATAACATATGATTTATAAAAATAGTCAAGCTCTCACACACAACTTCATTAGATTGACTTCATTTGGAATTGATTATGCTAATTAAGCTGGTGAAGTCCATATCATCTCCTAATTACAACCACCAATTCTATATTTGGTTAACATATATTTGTAACCAATAGGTTCATGTAATTATTTCTACTAGCAAACACAAAATATATGCTAATTTCATAAATAATTACCATACATATACTTAATCCATCAAATATATGAATGAACCTCATTTATATTATTTCTCTCATAAACAATATTTATGACAAGAAAGTTTATTTACAATATGGGTTTAATACAAGTAATTCCAATAGTCTATTTTCCTTAAGCAAATGTTAATTCAAAATTAACATCTTTATAACATAAAGTTCATACCACTCAATATAACCAACATTCATAATTTTCATAAAGATTTAACAATGTTCACTTATTCATTCTTTTTGTTATTTAAGATATGTTTTTATAATTATATTTCCCTATCCTTTGGGATTTCAGGACTTAACTTATTAGCCACTACTATAACTATAGGAACACTACCTATTCTATAAATATAAGTTATATGCAGACAAGAAGACCTAGGTTATCTTATATGTGTATTTTGTATGTTTATATGATCATATTATATATCTAATAATATATATAATTTAATCTATATTTAACATTCTAACCTACTTACAGAACTTTTTTTTTATTCATTTTAAATCCTAAAAGATACAAAATTTCAAGAAAAGAGTCGAGAACAAATAGGGATTTCATAATTCCAAAACCTCTATTCTCATAATTTAACATTAAAAATAATTAATCCAACAAGGATCTATTTTATTCCTAATCTCATATTTCTATTGTTTCCTAATTTCAAGTCATTTATTCTAGGTTACCAATTATCATGGAAAAATAGTCAATAATTTCCTTAACATAGTGAAATATGTTTTCAAATTAAAAGAAACTCTCACAATTTCCATTTCCAGTCGTAACTTATTTAAATTCCTAAGTTCTTAAGTTATAAGTCAAATTCACAATTTATGTCTAGTCTACTTCAAAAACATGTAGTTCTTAATAATCTTACTCAAACACATACAAGTCCCATAGAAAATCACACAATCTATTATGTATATAAAATGTACAAAATATAGTTAATTTTACATAGACCGTGACTGTATGTCTTCATACTCATAATATCGATGCATAGTCTATTTTTATGCACTCCATTAATAGCATTTAAAATAAAAGACACATGTCAATATGAATACCTTACCCTACAAACCCATGTCACAGTCATAAATACACTATATATATATATATATATATATATATATATATATATATATATATATGTCTCCCTTGTTCATGTTATATGTAGATGTAGTACATATATATTTGATTATATTTTAAAGAACACATTCCTTATATATCCTTTAGATATATTTATATACATATTTTGTATATAAATATCCTTACTGTATTTTTGATAAAATCTACTTTAAACAAAAGGTTATAGTCTTTTATATGTCACATATGGTACACATAACAAAATGCCTTTTTAAAACACATTCAAGATTCTCATAATTTTGATTGTAAGTATAACTCCATTATATACATGAATAAACATGTCTTATTTCCAAATCTATTGCCAATGCAAACAAAACTCTATTCTACCTAAATTGTGAATGTCACCAACATATCATCAAAATAAAATAATAGTATATCTATTTTCCAAAATAGAAACCCGTTTTAATATTTTAATGACTCAGTCAATATATTTTTAAAACAAGAATAATTCATTACTTCCATATCACATATGCATACTTACTTGACCTAGTATGTAAGTAAAATATGTTTTAACAAAACACATTCTTTGCTTGCATGTATCTATTCCCTCAGGTTATCTTTTTGCTTAACTAGGATAGTATACCATTTATTTTTAAAATGTTATTTAACCCTTAGTTTAACATCCTTTCAGTTCAAAATCAAAACACCTAGGATTTGAGGATAATGGGTTATCTCTATGGATGGTTGAGCCATCCATAGGGCTAAGCATCTATCCATTTGAGTATATAATCCATTTCCAATACCCTAAGTATTATAATCATACACATAATTTCCTTTTGTAAATGAATGTAAAAACAATACCAACCTTCTAAATTCTCTTTTTGAAACTCCAAAAATTTGAAATCCTTCTGCTTTGCTAATTTGAAATTTTCCTCCTTTATTTTTTGTGTATTTCCTTTCCTTCCACACCTATTTATTCTTTTTCCTCACTAACCTCCTTCCATTCCAAGTTTTCATGCCACTGTTCACTTATTTCATAGTCCATGCATAATATCAAGTTTTTTTTCTAAACTCCACTAATCCATAGTTATCTCTACATTAAAGATACTAGAATCCCTAATTTATCTCTCTTTAGAACTTTCTCCAATATTATATAACATTTATTTTGTTTGATAATTTTCATATAATCACTTTACTATAAGCCCCCAAGTATATCCACTACACATGTCTATGTTAATGATATATATACTTATAATTTTAACATAGTCTCATGCATGCCAATAAAAAACTAGGATTAGATTTGACTTAAATCTTAGGTTAGTATTTTTAGGATAGTTTAATATCCTTGAATATAAAATGAAACAAAGGTAATTATCTCTTTATCAAAAGATAGATAAATCTATAATTGATTCCAATAACAAGATAACTGCTTTAGTCAATTACTAGTGTATATATATATATATATATATGTCTTACTTTAATGTAATAACTTAACTTATATTGATATTTTTTAATACAAATAATAGTAAGCTAAACACTCAATTATGTTTTTAAATACATTATACTAGTATATATATATATATATATATATATATATATATATATATATATAAAATAGTAATTAGATATCTTTTATTTGATTTGCTCTCAAAACTTATAGACAAACATAAGTAAAGTAACCTCATGTAATCTTAATTCAACATCAAGTACTGATTTTAGGTAAAAAATGCAATCACATACAAGATTTATTCCATAAATATGTACTAACATTTAAAACATGCAAACTATAATATCTAATAATCTAAACACATAATGCATATAACATTTTTTTAATCTAATGTGGTGTCTGAATGGGTCTTAACAATTCCTCTATCATCATTCACTATCTCCATCTACATCACCCTCTCCGATGATGCTCTCCTAACATCATGTTTTGAGGGATAAGTTCTCCTATATCCATCTCATAACAATAAGGTAGTTAGTCAAGTGTATCATGATACATATAAAACAATTTTATAACAACAAACATAATCATTATGTACATAATTTATAAATTTTCATCTTAAAATAATTAAGTCATGAAATATATGTAACATACATCTATCACATAAAAACATATGACTTATAATTTAGTCAAAATGTAACAATCAATTTAATCAAACTTATTAATCCATAAATAATTAAGTAAATTAGTTTAGTGAGAGAATCAAGATTTAACATCCTTACCCCTAAAAATGGTCATCATTTTGATGACACTTATTCAAAAAATAGTTTTGAATATTAAATAGAGTTTAATAGAATATAATCATAATATCTAGCATCAAATCAAGCAAAAAAATGTGGAAATAGCCTATAAAACTCATCATAGTCTTCCTAAGCAACACTATCCTCAGAGTATTGGTCCCACAAGACCTTGAATTGTGACACTTATATATTATAAAAATAAAATTTATGAGTGTCAATTAATTTGATTGGTTCTGCCATGACCACCTTAGGATCTGAAATCTATAAAGCATTCCAATCCAACACATGTAAAGGATTGGCTATATACTTTTTAAGATAAGATACATGGAAGACATTATGCAATAGATCTAAGGCTAGTTGTAATGTAAAACAATACGCTATAACATTGATCACTTATAAAACATTAAAGGGTCCCACATATCTCGGTTAATGTTTTACTGACTTCTTGAATTTAATTGAGCTCTTTTATGGTTTAACTCATTAAAATACTTTATAACCTACTGCAAATTGCCTAATTATTCTCTTTAGATCAACATAGTTATTTTGCCTATCATTTACCTCAACCAATATCTACCTGATTATTTTAACCTATTCCTCCATCTCTAAAATCATCTCAGGTCTAAAGACTACCCTATCTTCCATCCTGTCCCAATTGATTGGTGTTATGTACCTTCTCCCATAAAGTGCTTCAAAAGGTGTCATCTTTAAAGTAGATTGGTATGAGTTATTATATGCAAACTCAACTAAAGGAAGGTATTATTCCCATTTGTATTATTTATCCATGAAATAAATATGAGTAAGATCTTCTAACACATGATTAACTCACTTAGTTTGACCGTCAGTTTGTGAGTGATATGTAGTGCTAAAATTTAGTTGCATACCTTAAGATGAATTTAGAATTAAACAAAATATATAAGTCATTATTGTATCATGATATCATATGATATTAGCTATAAATTAATTAAATTGATAGACTTCCTTTATTAACCTCTTCTCAAGAGTTGGTGTATCATCTGTTAAATTACCTAGGATAAAATGTGCTACCTTGGTTAGTTTATCAACTACAACCAAGATGATGTCATGCATATTCATGATAATGGTAATATTTGGATAAATTCCATAATGATAACATACCATTTCAACTTTGGTATGTCATGTGGATATAAAAATCTATTTGGATGCACTTGTTTAGCTTTCACTTATTGACATTCTAGACAATGTGACATTAAGTCCATTGCATCTTTATTTATTCCCTTCCATAAATAATGTGGTCTAAGCTTTGCCATAATCTTAGTTAATCCTAAATGTCTTAAATACAAGTCATTGTGAAGTTTTTTTTAATTACTAATGCTCTACAGATGTTTCCATTCTAGCACATACATCCTTCTATTATAATGTACAAGACTATCACTTTCCAATTTGTATCCCTTATACCTATGATTCTGAGCATTCTTAGAGAAATATTTCTTGAATTGATAATAAAATTCATCTCCTAGTGAGAAAAAAATCATATGATCCCTAAAATAACTCTTGATAGTGTTGGAAGCACAAAAATTTATTTGGGGGGGGTGAATTAGTGTGAAAACATTTAATTGGAATCCATACTTCATTCATTAACCTTTCAAACCAATCTAGTAAATAAGCAATGCATAGAGAAGAAATTACATAGACAAGAAGTAAGATATAAACACATAAACACCATAGATATGTGGGAAATCCTCATGTGGGATAAAAAAAAAATCCACACCACTTGGACTATTATCTTATAATCAATGAAAAAACATTTATTGAGGCACCAACCCCACAAAGATCTCTAACCCCTACCTAGTCAAGCACCCACTCAACTAGTATTTATCAAAAACCAACTTGAAATGAGGATAAAATCCCCTAAGTGAGTTGTCACCAACCCAAAAAATTTAAGTAAATGTATGAAATATCAAGACTATAAGTTAGATCCAACTTCCTTTTGACTAAGCACCAACCCAATCAAGACAAACTTGATCACCTCAAGACACCTTGTTGCTCTCACAACTAATGGTGGCCTTTTCTTCAGATATCTATATTTATTATCTTGAATTTTACACATTATAATACAAATAAAACACACCTATAATTAATATATTTATGATATCTCACCTCATTCATCTCTTCTTAGCCTTCTACTACTCTCAAATAGCCCTCTAGGCTCACTCACTTCAACATGCCTCTTCTAGGCTCATTAGGTCAATTGACCTTTTCATCCACCTAAAATAAATTTAATAGATAATAATAATGGTTTATCTCTTCTTATTATGGTCCTCAATTACCTAATAATTTTCCTTAAAGAGTTATTTCCTTTGTTTCTATCAACTTCCCTCTAACTAGCTCAAATAGGCCAATTAGGCATTGCTTATATACTCAACACTTGATCTTACCCATATTGGTCAGCCAATAACCTTATAAAACTTATAATAGGTCCGTAAAAAAAATATAAAATTAATACAACCACTCCATATGTTTGGCATACCCATTAAGGGCCAAAACCTCCATTAGGCCTAATAGAGACTTAATGCAATTAGGTCTATCTTAAGCATGCATTACACTTCTATCTTCTTGGACCATATTTAGCCCCCACCAACACTTTAAAAACTTACTTTTTTTATTAAAATATACCCTTGATAAAATCCTCATATCTCCATGCCACCTATTATTTCAACTCATCACTTGAACCATGTTATTAGGCCTACTCGTCATTAGCCTTTTATACATAGGAAAATTCTATCTTATAAAACTGAATTATACAATAAACTTTATCAAACAAACATATGATAAAATAACACTAAAAAAGTCTAAATTACCTCATTTTTACCACAAAATACATTATACATGTTCACTCAAGATCTAATCTCACAAATACACTTCTATAACAAGTTCACTCTATTTTGCTAGAAACTACCAAA
The DNA here is from genome assembly GCA_037957365.1 of Torreya grandis. Lineage (NCBI taxonomy): Eukaryota > Viridiplantae > Streptophyta > Pinopsida > Cupressales > Taxaceae > Torreya > Torreya grandis. The sequence goes on from JARHVA010001356.1 coordinate 570,554, forward strand.
ACACAATCAAGAACTTTTAGCTCTTAAAAACTATAATGGAACTTTTAATGAATATAAATAAATTAACATGAAAATTTTAGACTTATATAACATCCTCATATTTAATACATTCTTCAAATTTGATAAAAACAAGTCAAACTCACCTCTATAATATGACTACTCAAAACTACTCATATCTTCAAAAATATAGTCATGTAGAAGTTTATCTTTAACACTTGTAAGAGTGATTATAAGACATATAATTTAAATTAATAGATCCTATATGCTATATATATCATAATCAAATATTTTTATCTTAAAATCTAGTGACAATCATTGGTATTACTATTTCACTAAATTTTGTCTATTTTAAGTCTAAAGGAAAATAGAAAGAATGATGGGGATAAGTGATTAGAATGAACCTAGATTGGTTTGTGCACTGTATCCAGACATTATGAGCACTCCTCTTTGGCTAGGGAATAATACCTATAAGTAAAAAACTACTACCATAAGATGTTTTTTAGTAGTTAAATGAGTGGGTTGCCAAGCTATGTGCTTATTCTAGGAAGCGTGAAACTTCCTTAGAGATGACAACCCACTTTTGAGATATAAAATAATAATAAATAACTAAAAGAGAGATAAAGAGATAATGAAAGAGAGATAATATTATCATTATTAATAACCTATATGTAGTAGAGAGTGATAGGGTGTACGTGATGTAATATATTTATATTTTAGAAGTTGTTTGGGTAGGTTTTGAAGAGGTTAGGGAACCCACAGTTACTCACGTCAATAGGGGAGTGACCAATATCAGCTATACTACAAAGATCAGTAGTGAGGTGACTGATGTTGGTTAGGCTGCTGAGGTTGGTAGGGGAAATAATTGTCTAGGAGCTTGTAAAAGGCTTTTTTAGGTTTGGGAAATGGTTTAGATTAGGTCTGGGAGGTTGAGAGAGTTACGAGAGAGATATTATGGTTTGGGTAGATCTAGTCAAAGGTTTGGTGTGTCAGGTTAAGGGGAAACAAGTAAGGAAGCTTTGTAACTCCCTCATGGGGGTTCAGTCACAAGTGCATAAAGTAATGCATAGTAGATATAAAGTGATAGAAAAATAAATATTTGAAGGTCCTACAAAATAAGTGATGTACTTAGATATAGTGGTCACTGAATGATAAGTTCTACATTGATGGTCCCTATCAAGAAGTCTAAACTTGAATGCCTAAATCGAGAGAACAAGTGGGTGTTATTGGTCCTCAAGATCTTAGTTGTTGATCATGATTGATTTATGAAAGATGATTGTAAGCTGAGATGTCAAAAATAGAATTCTGAGAGCTTAAATGTAATTAAAAATGAATTTTCTTGATTTCTAATAACCTAAAATTCAAGTTGGAGTTTGGATTATATTTTTGATGCCAGTGATCCCATCAACGTCAGCCATGGGTTGACCAAAGTTGATATCCCTAAAATAGGTAAACCTTACTATTTTTGTCCTATTATCTATTTTTATACATGTCAAGTGTGGCACCCATTAAAAAATGGTAAAAATAAGAGGTTAAGGAGTAGGTATCTGATTAGGAATTTAGTTTGGAAGTGGCAATAGGTCTTGGGTAGTTAGGATGAGGGGACTAGGTCTTGAAGTGACTCATCAGGTGAGAATTAGTCATAAGGTGAGGTGGCCAGGTAAGGTGGCAATAGGGGTTTTTAATTAAATTAATTAATTATTTTAAATTAATCAAATGTGTGAAGGGTAAAATTATGGGTTAGGGAACTTAATTGTTATTATCAAAAAATGGTTTAAAAGGGGTTTTAGTCTAAGGAGTTATGCACACGTGTGTGATATAATTTTGGTGTCTACATTTGACCCTTTTTGTCTTGTAATTTGTACTGACAATTTTCAAGACAAAAATAGAAGTTAGATACTCCAAGTATTATATGAGGTATCCCCCTTCAAAATGGGAATCAATGGAGGAAAAACCAAAATTAGGTATCAATTTGATAAAAAGATAATTGGGTGAGTGGTGGAGAATTTGAGTATCAATTAGTATGCATATACTACTATGAGCTATATTCAACAAGATTAAGAAAATTAAGATTAATGAGGACTCGAATAGAAGTAATTAAAGCATAGCTTGTAAGTGATAGCTGAGAGGTCAAAACAATCAAAGTTGTAGCTCCAATGGTCAATGTGTCCCAGGTATCTGAGGTAGAAAGTGCCCTTAGGAAACACAAAAGGGTTGAAGGTGATAGGATGAGCTTGGTTTCGATCGAAAGCACCTAATATACATATGTGTGCATAATAGCCAACTATAGTGGTATAGCATAAGTGGTCAAGACAAGAAATGAAAGATTGGTGTAAAAGTGTCAATGAGCAAGGAGATATTCATGATCTCCAAGAAAATTCATTGTGGGTGAAGATTTAAGTGATCTCCAATGGTTTTTGTCATGGTTGGGGAGATATATGTGATCTTTAGTTGCCCCTATATATGGGTAAAGTGTTAAAAGTTAGGGTTACTTAGGTCAGGAAAAAAATTATTAAAATGGTGCCGATGTCAATGACATTTGGTGATATTGGTAATAGAAAGTGATGAAATCAATAAACGTAGGGCAACATTGCTGATGTTAGTATGTGTAATCACTAACATCAGCATATTAGGTCAAGAATACTGATGTTAGTGCCCAACCAAACTTGATAAAAAGGGGATTTGGTGACCAACTAAAATCATTTGTAACTTTGTGATTGGAGAGACAAAATAGTGTTTGAGAGCAATCAAGATGGCAGATCAAGGAGTGGACATAGTAGGAGGTACACCACCATACAAGCCAATTGTGCCAACTAGGAGGAGACAAAGAGATGAGATAAGACTCTATACTAGTTGGTTTGAAATTTTATTTGGGTATTTGTAGTTTTTAGGCTAATTTAGAGGTGGGGGTGTAGAAAACATTAGTAGAGGGGTAGAAAAATAGGGTAGGTTAGTTTTAGGACAAGTTGGATGTTTTTTTGGAAAAAAATTTAGGTTAAATTAGTCATGTTAGGTTTGCCCCATTTGACCCTAGGACTGAACTAGTCACTATTGTTGATGAGGTCCACCAACATCGACCGACATGGCACCAAAGTTGGTAGGTGTCTTCCAACAATGCCTAACATTTAGGCTTACAAAGCACTAATGTCGATAGTAATGTTGACATAAATGACTACAAATAACTAGTAAAATAGGAGAAAGGGTCAAATTGGATCCCTAGTGGAATTAGTCAACTAGCCTAATGGGATTCTAGGCTAGCCTCAAAAGACCCCATGTTGATTGAGTACTACCTACATATCCTATTTTATGGCCTTGAGCTAATGTAGCTCTCCTAGATCCTAGGGTAAAGATCTAAAAAGGTATGCTATAAAAAATGGGTAAAAAGTTAAGTTGAGATAGGTCAAGAGGTCTAGGACTTAAAACATAGGTCATAGTGTCAAGGGCCAGAGTTATATGCCATGGGGACTAGAGTTGTGATAGGTAGGTAGACCTAAGGTGGGGAGAGAGGAGAGACAGTGAAGCCTAGGGTAAAAAGAAAGAGGTAGTGAAGCCTAGGGTAGAGAGAAAAGAGTAAGGTAGTTAGTGAGGTGGGTATATGGTTGAGCTAACCTTAGAAGACCTCAAGTTGACTGATTGTTAACTACATAGCCTAGTTTAGAGCCTCAAACTAATGTATTTATCCCAAAGAGAAGGGGTAAAAGGTGGTCATAGAGTATTTTAAAAAGTGTGTGACTTAATTTGTTGTTTTTATGGATACAAGTGAGGATGGAACTGACATTATGAGATCATTTACTGAGGCTATTTACATGCATGAGGAGGGATGTCACTCTAGATGAGTGGAAGCATATGGAAGACATGGGATTAGGAGTAGTGTGATGGTATTATAGAGTTCCCTAGGATGTGTCCTTGATGATAGCATTGATTAAGAGGTGGGATCACACTACCAACACCTTCCATCTACTAACTAGAGAGTTGACAGTGACTCAGGAAGATGTTTATAATATTTTATATCTACCACTCTAGGGTGAGGATATACTAAAAATATCAAGAGAAGATCATGATATACACATGGCTGCATTATATGGAGAGCATGTTAGTGAGGTGACATACCATTTTGTGAGTTTTGCATATGAGCCACTCTATATGGTTGATGAGGAACAACATTGATTGATCATCCTGATGATGATTAGGATCATGGTGTATGCATTACCATATGTAGATGGTGGCATATTTATGATTGCATTGACAAGTGTGCTTATATAGATGGTTGAGTAGTAGACTATTTTTGCCTAGGGTCTAGTATTTTTGGCACAGTTATATAAAGAGCTATGGGGTTTGAGGCTATGATGGTGATATAGTTTATATGTCAACCATTTATTACACTATTAGGCATATGAGAACATCATGGTGATATAACCATTAGGGTTACCTACTATGATCCTATCCATATTTAAGGTTGGTTTTAGATGGTGGAGAGAGGGCATGACACAGGCTCAAGTGGATGATGTGATTCGAGACATTGCCTATTATAGGTGCATGATTAAGGGTTTGATCCCTACTAATATTTTATGGAGACCCTATATGATATACCTATTTTTTAGAGGATAGACACAATAGTTGGTAGGTTTGTAGAGTTCACTATGGGTTAGGGGTAGATGAGTAGGGGAATTAGAGATGGTACCCATGATATAGATCAGGAGGTAGTTCAGTCTAGTTTAGGATATTTTGCTTGCCTTCCCTTGATATAGGAGGGAGGTCATAAAGGAACCCATACCATTATCCCAAGAGATATATGGGATAGATTTTGAAGAATTATCAGCAAGGCTAGGTGTTGGACACCTAGGGTGCACAGTTGCCTATATATCTTGGTGGGCAGGGTTACATCCCATGGTCAAGGTTAGGAGGCCACTAATGAATTTATAGGGGTTGGTGAGAGAGAGGGATGTAGTGGTACACACATAAGATGCATTAGTGTAGGCTTGAGAGATAATATAGGCATAGGTTTTATATTATAGGGGTAGGTGGTGAGGTTGTAGGGTCAGAATGGGGCTCTATAGGTCTATGTTGTAGTACTACAAGGCTAGGTTATTTTTTTATAAGGTCAGGTGACTACAATGATAATAGAGAGAGATAGTCTGAGAGTAACAGTCCAAGCTACTCCTCTTCTACCACCACCATAGGGATCAATATAGGTTGGGCCATCATTAGGTGCTATAGGACCTCCATAGATTGTATCTATGGTGAGATATTTGACTACCCTGGATGAGATTGCCTATATGAGAGGGTAATTAGAGAGTGTTCATAGATTTAGAGATATTCAAATTTTATAGAGCAGGAGAGGTCTATGTCACATGCTACAAATTTTAGCTCACATAGACATAGATGGGTGGAGAGTGGTCATGATACTACTTCCTCATGACCATGTGGAGAGCCTCAAGGACCCTGAGTGTCAAAGTTTACCATTTTTTATTATAGATGTTATATCTATACCAGATTATGAGTCAAAGATGTGAGATGTATATTTTGAGAGAGAGATGATGTTATGATGATGAAGTTATGGACATGTATTTTGATCTCTCTCTCTCTCTCTCTCTCTCTCTCTCTCTCTCTCTCTCTCTCTCTCTCTCTCTCTCTCTCTCTCCTCTCTCTCTCTCTCTCTCTCTCTCTCTCTCTCTCTCTCTCTCTCTCTCTCTCTCTCACACACACACACACACACACACACACACACACACACACATCTATATATACATGAGATGTTCATTTATTGCTATGTTGAGATGTGTTTATTGTGATGGGTGATAATGATGTGGATGATGATTATTTTAGATGTTAATTTTATGCTATGATAATTTTGATGTTAATGATGATCATGTTATTTGAGTTTAGACTAGACTTTCCCATATATGTGATGGTATATATGTAGTTGATTAGTTAGTTTCATCTTAGCATTTTTTTGTATTTCATGATGGTGTATGCTTAAAGTGAATAAATTGGTTATGTTAGTTTATTTTAGGATTTTTCATATTTGTGATGGTGTATGCATAAAATATATTGAGTAGGCTTTGTTAGTGTTGGTATGATATTTTTTACCTCAAATAGAGAGATCAACATGTGATGTGAATGGAAAAATAAAGAAGTAGAATGTTTGTGCATTGGCAAAGACCATAATTTAAAACATAAATAAGCTTAGAAAAATGAGCCTCTTTCATGCCTTATATCTTTGAACCATTGTGTTTGTTAGAGAAGCATCATGTTTACCTTATATCATGTTTACCTTATAGTCCCTTGAAAGAGTATGAGGGGAAAAAAGGTAAAACGAGGAAAAATGTTTGGGTAGCATAACCTACAAATTAGGGATGATATGCCCCTATTGTGGGTAACTCGAGAGCTACTATAGGCAAGTCCATGACTTAAAGCTTTTTTTTGTGTAAGTTGATCAATGTGGGAAGCCTACAATGGGATGTTTTATGGGTTAAGGTTATATAAAGCTATGAGAAGCCTTTTTCATTTGTTTTTTCCATTTGAGAACAAAGCTTGGGTTAGCCATCCTTTAAGGGAGTAGTCTAAGCATTTTTTTAAAAAATTAAATAGATTTCCTTTAAGGGAGTAGTATATTGATAGTAGCTAAGGGAAGTTATGCAATTGTCCTTCAAGGGAGTAGTCTACATTAAAAATCATGACCTGAGATTTTATAACTTTATCACATATCCCATTTTTTCAGCTTTTAGTCATGGGCAAGACTATAAAGCCTTAGGAGTTTTCCACTTTAAGGATAAAACCATATGATTATGTAAGTTAACTAAGTGTATAGGAGTAAGGGTGAAGAGGAAGGGAAAGTAACATAATAAGGATGCTTAAAGGATGAGCTCAAGTTAAACATGAGGTAAAGTGACACTTTTTTAACAAAATAATAGTCGTAGGTGTAAGGCATTTAAAGGCCCAAGTTCTGGTCTTCCTTCAAGAGAAGATAAATGATAAGTTCCTGAGCCATACTTATGAGTTATGATATAAGGTCCAAGCCAATTATGAGCAAACTTACCCTATTTTATTTTCTTTGTGTTTATCACATGTTGATTTTATTTTAAGATGAGATCTCATATATTGAAATCTCACTCTTTGAGGTTTTTTTATAAGTGTGTTTAATACGTGCTTGATAGATTTAGAGGTGGTTGAGGGCTATGAGATAGTGCTCATCAAGCAATTCAAGTTGAGCCAAATGATCCTAGTGAAAGTCATCATTAGTAAGTATGTCTTGTAGAGAAATGTGAAGAGAAGGAATTTGGTCTTCCAGAGGCAAAAAAACCTCCATCCCATAGACTAATGAAAAAGGTGTAACACCCATAGGGGTTTGAATGCTAGTGCAGTAAGCCCATAAAGCAAAAGGAATGTGTGTGTGCCAATCTTTACACATATCATTGACTACCTTCATGAGAATTTTAGTCAATATTTTTTTAGAAGCTTCTACCTATCCATTAGCTTGTGGATATTATGGTGATGAGAAGATTAATTTGATTCCAAATGTATCACAAAGGATTTGAACAGTCTTATTTTTGAAATATTTATCATTATCTATTATAATCTTATGAGGGACACCAAAATGATAGATGATGTGATGGTTAATGAAGTCAATAATTTTGTTAGCTTTAGTGGAGATGAGAGGGATGTCTCAACCCACTTAGTGAAGTATTAAGTGGAAATAATGATAGAATGATGATGGAGGGATGAATGAGGGTTAATCTCTCTGATTAGATCTAAGCCCCATTGAGAGAAGGGCCAAAAGTCTTTGATGACTTATAATGCATGAATAGGAATGTGAAGGAGGTTAGCATGGTGTTGATACTTGATGAAACATCAAACATAATCAGCACAATCTTGATGAAGTATGGCCCAACAATAGCCAAGTCTAAGGATATGCTTGGCAATTTCATGACTATTGAAATGCCCATCACAAATCCCATCATGGACTTCCCTAATAGCAAAGGGAGTCTTAGTACTAGTGAGGCATCTAAGGAGAAGACCATCAAAACCTCACTTGTATAGAAGTCCCCCTAATATAGTGTAATGAGTAACAGATTTTATAAAGGCCCGTTTCCCATTATTGAAGAGATCAGAAGGGGTAATAGAGAAGGAAAGATAATCCATGAGTTGTTTTTACCATAAGTCATGTGAGTTGGTTGTTACATTTATACAAAAAGGATGTTAGCTAAGACATAGGAGGGTAATGTTAAGTGATGCATGGTGACATAGATTCTCAAAAAGGAGGATGAAGAGGGTATGTGTGAGGCAAGTGAATCCATCATGTTAGCAAACTTGTTTATAGATCAAGGAAATTTTTTTGAGAGATAAGAGTCAAATTATCCCAAAAGTGTATCTATATGATGTTTATACCATTGTAGAATTTCATTTTTGCATAGGTAGGAACCATTAACTTGGTTAACCACTAGTTGAGAATCACCAAAAATGGTTATGGATTTGATACCAAAGAAGAGAGATATTTGAAGTCCTAAAATCAAATCCTCATATTCATCCATATTGTTAGTGCATTAAAAATCTAATTTAAATAACAAAGGCATAGGCTCACCATCTAGAGGAATAAGAATGAGCCCCGCACCCCCACCATGTTGACATTTAGATCTATCAAATAATATCATCATTTGATAGTTGATGTCATCGGTGGATATCATTGCAATGGATTTATTATGGAATTCAAGGTTTGAATTTTGATTGTTAGGTAAACAGGTAGCAGCTAACTAATCAACAATTGTTTTCCCCTTAATAGACTTTTGTTGAATGAATTCTAAATCAAATTCATCCAAAATCATGAGCCATTTAGCTACACGTTGGTTGTGATATGGCTTGAAATGCATGTATTTAAGGGGATCAATATGAGTGACCACATAGGTTTTATGATTTAGGAGATAATGGTGAAGCTTGGAGATATAATAGACCAATGCAAGGAAAAGTTTTTCAATATGGGTATATTAAGTCTCATAATCAATAAGTGTGTGGCTTATGTAGTAAACATCCTACACTCGATGTTGGTCATCTTGATGTGCAATCATAGCACCTAGAGAATGGTCTATTGTGGAGAGGTATAGGTAGAAAGGCTGATTTTACTTTGGTAGAATAAGAACTAGTGGGAAAAGGAGGTATTGTTTAAGTGCATCAAAGCTTCTTAGCAATCCATATTATAATTGAAGGAGACATCCTTTTTGAGGAGATGGTGAAAGGGTTAACAATGATTTGACAATTGAGAGATGAAGTGGTGAATTGACTAAAGTTTGCCTTGTAGGCTACAAAGTTGTTTGATATTAGTAGGTGGAGGCATCTCTAGGATTTCTCTAACCTTAGTAGGATTGACCTCAATACCATAGAGAGAAATGATAAAACCTAAGACCTTACTAGAAAGAACACTAAAGACACATTTCTTTAGGTTAGTCAAATGTTATATTGGAGGAGATGAGAAAATATAATTTTGAGAATTATCAAGTGATCCTAGCAGAGTTTAGACTTGACAAGTAAGTCATCCATGTAATTTTCCATAATTTTGTGTAAGAGATCATGAAAAATGTATGTCATGGTACGTTGGTAGGTTTTACTAACATTCTTCAGGCCAAAAGGCATGACCCAATAATAGAAAGTCCCCCATGGGTTAATAAAGGTTGTCTTGTGTTGATTCTTAGTAGCAACTAGGATTTTATTATATCTAAAAAATCCATCCATAAGTGATAGCATCTCATGGTCAACTGTCAGATCAATAAGTTGGTCGATACTTGGCAATGGGAAGTCATATTTTGGATAGGCAAGGTTTAAATCATGATAGTTAGTGTAAATGTGGATCCTCCCAGTCAACTTTGTGATAGGAACAATATTTGAAATCCATTGTAGGTAGTCGATGGGTCAGATAAAGTTAACAAAAAAGAGATGTTAAAGCTCTTCTTTAATAAAGAGATAAATAAGAAGATGCATCTTGTGAAGCTTCTACTTAACAAGTTTAGCATCTTGATTAGTGACATTGTTATGGGTGATGATAGAGGGGTCAATACCAGACATGTTATTGTAAGACCAAGCAAAGGATTTGCTATGGTCATTAAGAAATGTGGCATAATCAACTTGCTCAAAGGAATCTAAATATTGGTCAATCTTGAGGATGTGAGAGTTATCATGAGAGGGTAGTTTGATGTCAATGGTTGATTCATTTAACATAGCTTGTGTTTTAAATGGGAGCGATCATTGGATATAAGAATCATTTGCACCCATGTAGGTGAGATTGCATCATCATATTGACATTGGATAGTGTTAATAGTGGGATTGTTTTCATCAATTATTTTAAGGTGAATGAGAGGAAGGGACCTTGTTTCCTTACCCTAACAATAGGTGAGAGGCCCCAAATGAATGACATTTATTGAAAAAAAAATTAGGAGGTAGACATACCTCCGATTAGGTAGGTGATGGTGGAGAGGAAGGTGGAGAAGGAGAGACTAGTTATTTGATAATTTGTACATGATAAATTTTAATGAGTTTAGTTGGTTCATCATATCCCACTCCATGCCTCTTTTTTTCATTTTCAATGGTGTTCCTAGTAGGATATTCAATAGTCATATGGACACCTTTTTTCTAATGACCTAAACCAAATCCTTTCTAGGCACACTTATAGAGATAGGTGTAAGAGAATATAGGGTTACTCAAGAAAAAGAAGTCATAGGTAAATGGTTGTGGTGATGAAGATGGATTGATGACAGTGGGAGCTTGATCAATTAGCCCATATGTAAAATTGGTTCAAAGGTTAGGGGGTCATAAGGGATGACCATCCCAATACAGGGATCATAATTTGGGTGCATGTGAAGCCTTCCATACTCGTATGGATTATATAACATATTGAGCATCAACAAATGATATTTTTTGAGTGACAAATGTTGAAATGTCTCTTTTATGGGATCCTTGTTAGGAATTTATGTTATTGGTATTTGAGTAACCATAGGAGTGGAGCTTGTAGAAGATTTAGAAGTATCATGTGTAGAATATGATGTTTTAAATGGTATGAGAACATCATTAGGATTATATGTCATGTTGCATGTTTTAAACGGAGGTGGGTCAATAGGTATAACATGTACTTATCCATCATGTTCAAACTTGACACAGTGGTGCAAAGTTGAGGGTACACATGCCATATCACATATCCAAGGTCATCCAAGTAGTATGTTATAATACAACTCTCTTTCCATAACATAGAAGAGATCAAGAATAGTGTAGGGATGTACACAAATATGTAAGATAAAAGTACCCATTGTAGTCACTATAGTATTGTTAAAGGAGTAGAGTACCACATCGGTTTGAGGCATGGAATTATTGGGAAGGGATAGCTATTTGTAAGCATGGGTGAAAATAATATTAATACTAGCTCCCCCATTGATCATAAATCTCTTAACATGAGTTTGATTAATATATATGGTAATAAAAAGGGTAGAATCCTGATCTTGAGGGTGTTGAAGTGGAATTTTCAAATCACTAAAAGAAATTAGGGAGATAGAATTAAGGGATCTGGCCAAAGTTGTAAGAGGTTAGGGATCATATGATTTTACCTTAATCACTTGTAAAGCACTAATAAAATATTGACAGTGTTGGGATGAGTTTTATATTAACTCATATAAAGATATTTTCATAAGAGTTTGGTGAAGTTGTTTCACCATTGAAATTTGAATAACATCTAATGATGTTTTAGGAACACCCAAGATGGAAATATTAGGATTAAGAGGTGGATTGTCTTTGGAAAAAGGATGAACCCAAGGAGTAGTGAACTTTTCCTTAGCTTTATCTTTTTGGTTTGGTGACCATGTGGACACATTAACTATGTTGATTTGAAATGTTGGTGAAGGAGGTGGTAAAGGGGTTATAATGACATCTTTAGGTTTGAATTTAGGTGGAATAGTAGGAGGTGCTATGGATGCCAAAGGTGGAATAATAGGAAGGTTAATGGGAGTATCATCTAAGAGAGTGTTCACATCGAAGTGTTGTCAAATGACTACTGTGAGGGCATTAAAACTCTTAGTATCATGTCCAGGTCAATGATGATATAAACACACTTGTGTATCATTAAACCAAGATGGATTCATTCTTAGAGGACTATAAGGTTTAATGGGAGGAAGAGTTATTACAAAATATTACAATAACTAACGTAATAAAAACTTTGAGAGCTTGCAAGTAGGCTCACACTTATTATCCTAATAAGAGTGGACACCTTCTGTTTTGATGCTAAAAAGGTAATTTTATGTGGTACTTTATTTGGTGATGGTAGAGTTACATGTTTTACTATCACTTTATTAGTGTCAGATGTGCGAGGTCTACTAGATGGAAAAGGTAGGAGTGGAGGTAACTTAATGTTTTATTTTGTTTGGTTAGGCAATATTCCAACTAAGGTAGAGGGATGTGGTCCCAAAATGGATGGTAAAGTTGAGGGTTAAAGAAGGGATTAGTGAGATATAGGGAGCTTAACATTTTTATATAATTTAGGTCATAAAACTCCAACTTGTGGTTGAGGAGATAAATCTAATTTCACATGTGGATGAATTAAATTAGAAATGGGGCATACGCCTAAGGGCCTGATCTACTTTAATGGGGTAGATTCCTATGAGGGTGAGGGTTCTAACATAGATGACTAAACTTTAGGTGCTTTTAGTGAAGAATCTCTAGCTTTGTTAATGACCTTGGGGTAAAGGGTAGTAAGAGGGTTAGTGGTAAAGTTTGAAATTTATTGTGTTGGATAAGGAGTTTTAAGCTGGTCCTAAAATTTTGCATGGTCTAGCTTCATGGAGTCAAGAAATTCTAGAATTTTCACCAAACATGAGAAGGGTTTAGATGATGTTGATGTAGGCCTTACAGTTTTGGCCTTAGAAGGCTATAGTGTTTGGCAGAGAGGGAAATTATTGATTTTTACTACTTTGGGCCAAAGATGAGAAAGAACTGCAATGGGGTCCTCTTCGATAGAGATGGGAGAAGAGACATAGTCTTCCATGGGTGGAGGGGGGTAGGTGAAGAACATTCCTCAGGAGGGTAAAGCATAGGTATTATGGCTCCCTCAACATGTGGGTAAGGTATGGATAAAGTATGATCCTCCATAGGTAAAATAAGGGGTAAGAGTGGGGTAATTGGAGTAGGCACAATAGGTCTCTCATCTATTATGGGAGTAGACAATACTAACTCCTCTAAGTTCAAAGGTGGAGTGGGTGGGGTACTACTCTCTATAGGTGGAGGAGAAGTAGGAAAATAAGGTTACTCAAGAGGGTATAGTGTAGGAATGATGTTCCCTTGAACATGTGGTTGAGCAATGGGTAGGGTGTGGTCTTCAAGTGGTAAGAGGATAGGTAATATTGGTAAAAATGGAATTGGAATTATAGGCTCCTTAGGTGGAAAAAGGAGTGACAAAGGAGGCTCTTCCTCTCAAGGGAGTGGAATAGGTGAAATAGGTGAAATAGGATCTTCTACCTAAAGAGGAAGAATGGGTGAAATAAATGCCACTAAATATGGGGGAGGAGTCGATGAAATGGATGTCTCCTGTTGAGGGGAAGGTTGAATTAAAGGTAAAGGAAAGACCATATTAATCATATCAATGTTATGATCACCTAAGTTAGTTGTGGATTGAATAATATTTTGATTCAATGAATGGTTAGGAAAAGGGTGTTTGAACACATCCATACTTTAATTAGTAGGGGCATCAGGATTATCCAAGATTAGATCACCTCTATCAAGCATATCTTAAACAATGTTCTTGAGTGTCTTATAGTTATTAGAATTGTGGCCTTTAACTCGATGGTAACTATAAAACTCATCTTCCTTATACCAAGTTGGGATAGGATGGGAAGGGCCAAACTGTTTAGGAGGTTTGATCTGAGGAAGGGTTATGAAAGCTTGTTGTAATAGTTTCTCTAAGATGTATGTATATGACTCCCCAATGGGAGTGTATTGTCTTTGTTCATACCATTGTTGGAATTACTTGGTTGGATTTTGAGAAGTCAAAGAATTTTATTGGTTTGTGGTTATGGAAGAGGCTAACTTAATAACCACCGCATTAGTGAAACCTTTAGCTTTTTGGTTAGAAGAAGAATTTTTAGAGGAGGAGGAGTCATTTGATTTGGAATTGGGGTTCTTAGTATATAATTTGACTTTGCCTTCATTTATAGCATGCACCTCGAGTTTATATGCCATTGTAAAGGCCTCATCAAATGTACAAAATTTTTATACCCAGAGTGTGGATGAGATGTGCTTAGCACATGCTCTTGAAAAGTTCTCAATAAGCTTAGTTTGGGGTAAGGAGAAGGAGAGCTGATTGATCAAGCTTCTCTAATGAGTGACAAAATATATAATATACTTGTCATTAAATTGTCTGATAGAATAAAGGTCTGATAAAAAAACCTTCTTAGAAATGTTAATAGAGAAATGGTCTAATAATATTTGTGTGAGTTGGGTAAATGAGAAAAGGGAGTGCTGAGGTATAGAGCTATACCTATCCAAGGTAGCACCTAAAAGAGACATAGATAAAGTGTGAAGTAGTAATGCATCATCATGCCCTATTAAATAAAAAGCATGTCTAAATACTTGTAAGTGCTTTTGTGGGTCCTCTTTACTCTAGAATTGAGTAAATTTAGGGAGTTCCCATTGGCTTGGATAAGGGTGAATAGGCACAAAAGGATGGATTGGTTCATTGCATATCTAATCATAAGATAACACATTATTTGAACCAAAAATGAATGCCTCTAGATTAGACATCTTATCCATTAGCATCTTAACGAGGTTTAGAGGAGGATTAGTTTGTGGAATACCTCCTATGTTATAGGGAACCTGATAGGAAGTAGAGGGAGTGTATGACATAGCTTGTTGAGGTTGTGTTGGGGAAACATAGGGATAATGAGTCATAGGCTAGGGTGTGGAAAGGAAAGGGGCTTATCCCATTAGGTTGGAGACTATGCCTTGGTTGGTTGTTGTTATTATGGGTTGGATTATTGGCATGGTTAGATTGGATGAAGGGTGAGTCATAACTTGGGTAATTATAGGCATGAGGGTAAATGGAATATATACCACTAAATTTTGGAATGGGTTGTGACTTGGCTAAATTGGTTGTGGTTTTGAAGTACAAAAGTTACACTAGGGTTTAGGTGGGATTGGGCAGTTGGAAATGCTACACTTTAAACATTGTTTATAGTTGGGTTACTCATCAAAGTGGTGGTTTGGGTAACCATGGATAAAATAGTGGAGTCAACTGAAATTGAGGTTTTATCCATTAGAGAGGTTGGAATACCATAGATTGGGTCACCCAAATAATTATGGGTTTAGCTCATAGAAAGGTAATGCTAAAGGCCTACCACATTGTGATCAAGAAATTTATCAAAATCTTGATCTCCCTCAAGAATGATGGGAATTTGGTTAAGGCTGGGAGTATGCTATGTATCTGAAGTATGATCCATGATATAATCAAAAGTGAGAGGGGAAGGTGGAAGTGTTTTCCAACTTGCATAATCAGTAATAATTCTAGCTTGAGCTCATGTTAATACCATGCAAGAGGATTTTTAAATAGTCTTACTACCCTATATTTGAAATAGAATAATAAAAAATAAAGTTCAAGTGTGGGTAATTAGGCTATTTTAGTTTGCTATTTTTAGTCAATGAAATTACATAGTCATCGACGTCAGTCACTTGACTGATGTTAGTAGAATTTTTTTCTGATGTCAGTGGTTTAACCAATGTTGAAAGGTAAAATCTACCAATGCTAGTAGGGTTAATTGATGTCAGTCACTGTGATATCTTGGGAAATGGAAAATCTATTGTTTTAAGAAACTAGAAGTTGAAACTAGGTAAAATAGTAGTTGTAATAGGTTTGTGTAAAAAGGAAGAACACTCAGAAAACTTGAGATAATAGGATATACAAACTGAGTATTAGAAATAGTATTGATTTTATGAATCAATAGGAAAACATCCTTACCAACTCCAAAATATAGAAGGCAATATAAAAGCAAAAAAAAAAGCATACAACAAGGAATGATTAACTCCTAGAGATTAATTTTTAGTCTCATGTTGGCATATGCCTTAATTAGATAGTGAGAAGAGAATTTGGCTCTTAAAGGTACTATAAATAAATCTAGAGCTAGTTTTAGGTTAGTTTTAGTGCTCAAGAGGAAATCTATGTTAGACCAAGTATGTGGCTTGTTATAGGAGCTTGCTATCTACAGTTCATGAACCTAGAGCCAAGCTAGGCCACTTAGCAAAAACATACATTCTATCTAGAGTTTATACTTTTCAAGAGAATAGATTGAGTTCTCCCCTTGGTGGCGAAGTCCAAGTTGGATAGCTAGGTAGGGTAAGGTGATCCACTAGGTGATGACATCTTGATGAGCATTTTCTCAAGTTAGTTTAGATGTTTGTTAATGTGAATGTGATTTGGTTGTGTAACATAGGTGTACTAAAATTTATTCAAAATGCTCATAATTATCTGGGTGAGTTAATATGCAACAAGCAAACTATGAAATGCAGTAAGTTTTAAACTCAAATATGAAATGTTTAGATTCAAATGAAAATAGAGATGAAATAGGAAGAGTATGAATTTCACTATCCTAATGTGCATGCAAGAAGAAGTAAAGAAGAGATTCTCTTTTTTTAACTTGTAAAATAAAATGACAAATTGATTTTAGAGGCAAAGAGAAAAGAAAGAAAATTTTAGTTTAATGCTTTTTAAAATAGAAAATAAGATATTGAATTTTTCATTTTAAGGGAAAATAGAAGGAAGAAGTGAAATAAATGAAGTTTTCACTATAATGCACCTATATGAATGTTTAAAACAAGAAATGAACCCAAGGAAAACTCTAGGGTCCCACTAGATGTGCCAATAATGTTTCACTAAATTTTGTCTATTTTAAGCCTAAAGGAAAACAAAAAGAAAGATGGTGATAAGTGATTAGAATGAACCCAGATTGGTTTGCACATCATATCTAGAAGTTTTGAGCACTCCTTTTTGGCTAGAGAGGAATATTTGAAAGTAAGAAAATAGTACCACAAGATGTTTTTTAGTAGTTAAATAAGTGGGTTGCCAAGCTACATGCTTGTTATAGGAAGTGTGAAACTTTCTTAGAGATGACAGTCCACTTTTGAGAGATAAAAGAATAATAAATAACTAAAAGTGATGTAAAGAGAAAATGAAAGAGAGATAAAATTACCATTATTAACAACCTATATGCAATAGAGAGTGACAGGGTGTAGGTGATGTACTCTATTTGTATTTTAGAAGTTGTTTGCATAGCTTTTGAAGAGGTTAGAGAACTCACAGTCATTAATATCGATAGGGGAGTGACTAATATCAATTATACTATCAAGGTTAATAGTGAGGTGACCAATTTTGGTTAGGTTGTCGAGGTTGATAGGAGAAATAATTGTTTGGGAGCTTATAAAAGGCTTTTCTAGGTTTGGAAAATGGTTTAGATCAGGTCTGGGAGGTTGGGAGGGTTACGAGAGAGAGATTATGGTTTGGGTAGATCTAGTTAGAGGTTTGGTGTGCTAGGTTAAGGGGAAACAAGTGAGGAATGTTTGTAACTCCTTCATGAGGGTTCAGTTAGAAGTGCATAAAGAAATGCATAGTAGATATAAATTAATAGTAGAATAAATATTTGAAAGACCTAAAAAATAAGTGATGTATTAGTTTCAGTGGTCACTGAATGATAAGTGATAGATTGATGGTCCCTATCAAGGACTCCAAACCTAAATACCTAAATAAAGAGAACAAGCAAGTGTTTTTGATCCTCAAGAGCTCATTTGCTGATCATAATTGACCTATGCAAGATGACTATAAGCTAGGATGTCAAAAATAGAATGCTCAGAGCTTGAATGTGAGTAAGAATGAATTTTATTGATTTTTGCTGACCTAAACTTCAAGTTGGAGTTTGGCTTATATTACTGATGTTGTCAATCCCACAGACATCGATCATGGGTTGACCAATGTTGGTGGCCCTAGAATAAGTAAACCTTACTATTTTTGGCTTGTCTATTATTTTATGTGCCAAGTGTGGCACCCATTATAAAATGGTAAAAATAAGAGGTTAAGAAGTAGGTAGTTGATTAGGAATTTAGTTTGGAAGTGGGAATAAGTCTTGGGTAGTTAGGATGAGGGGACCATGTCTTGAGGTGACTCATCAAATGAGAATTAGTCATAGGGTGAGGTGGCTAGGTAAGGTGGCAATAGGGGTTTTTAATTAACTTAATTAAGTATTTTAAACTAATTAAATGTGTGAAGGGTAAAAGTATGGGTTAGGATAGTTAATTTTTATGATTGAAAAATATTTTAAAAGGGGTTTTGGCCTAGGGAGTTACGCATGTGTGTGATGTAATTTTGGTGTCTAAACTTACATACTAATATCTCAAGCCACTCTCTCACAGTCTTTACATAATCTGATAAGCCATTTTAACTTCCAAATTACAAATTCTTAACCTATCTCTCCACCTTACATAAATTATGAATAGGTCATATAGGTCTCAAAAAACATCAAAAATTTCATTAGATACAATGAATCTTTTCATAGAGTCTCAAACTCTTTACTTTACCTAGCACACCTGGACTAATCATTCAAGTTTAAGAACCATTCATGGTGATCATAAATATTAAAACCTATGTGGACACTTCCTTTAAATTCAAAATAATTTGGATGATCCTAAAAAATCCTTAGATCAACTTCAAATACAAATTTATAGAGATATAATGGCACATATGGAACATATAGATCATTCTTTGAAACATACAACTTCATTGTCTTAACTCACTTAGACAAGCCATATTGAGAGAAATTTCTTACTTGTATGTGACCATATTCAAACCATATAAACCAAGGGAACATTAGGTATAAGTATTTAAAAAACAACCTAAACAATTTAATTCACTCTTAATCATCTAAAACTCATCCCTAAACACTTTTTCACTCTAGCCTATTTTTTCTCACTTTTCTCACTCTTTACTAGTTTAGAGATAGGTCAACTTGGGTGAGAAAATTAGTTGACACAAAGGCTATAAATTTTAAAAATAAAACCATGTAAATCAATAATGAATCTTTTCCTTCAACCTTTATCCACTTGCATGCATTGACCTACTCAACCCTGCCTATAACATCAAATTATTCATAAATAAGCATGTTTTTATATCTTTTACTCATTGATCTAATAAACCACTACAATAAGAAGATGTTTTAAAGAGTCCTATAACACCTCCAATCATCAAACTTGATCAACCAAACCATTACAAGCATTTTCGAACAAGTTCTCTCCAATTAGGTAATTAAGAGGGTTTTGATAAGGTTTTAGACTAGTTTACCTTATTAACATTTATTCATTTATTCATAATTATTGGAAATCATTATTATGACCATTTTAAATCTCTCCTAGAAGGATAATAATTACATGAAAAGTTTACACGTTCCAATGAACATCTAAACTTCCTTCTCGAGCTCTTCTCTCTTCATTCTATATACACAAGAAACCTTCAAACATGATTTCTTGATTTTTACTTCAATTGAGGACCTAAAATTTTGTCAAAACCATCAACACAAATTTTAAAACCTCAATCCATGCTCACATGTGATTTATTAACTTATAAACTTACCTTGACCCCTCATTAGGCCATACTAGGTCTTTATGCATGTTAGACCTTGAATTGCTAGTCACACTTGGATATTGAATGCACTTGCAAAATTATTGAATTTTATTGAAAATAGCATTCTCATGTCAAATGACATCCTAAAAATCTCATAATCTACCATGCTTATTCAGACAAGTGTCACACTACTTATTTGAACATGCTACCAAGCTTGTTCCATCACATTGGGTCTCTTCATGCAAGAATTAAGCCTCAATACCTGACCTTGGAGTTATTTTGAAGACTTTTTTGACTTCTACACATGTTTCACATAGTTTCCACCATCATTTAACATGATATACCACTGATTACTAACCTTCAAGATTAAATAAATCTATATGATTACCATTCCTCTAGTCTAATCATAGAAACCTTCTAGGTACCATACCTTACACTAGCAAGCTCAAATAGTCAACATCATCCTCAAGATTATTTTTACATCAATGATTATCTCAAGCACATGACATCAATGATAACTTGAAATAATATCCCCCTATGTCATTGATGGTAAACTCACAAATGAACTGATCTAGACAACTTTCCTCATCAATCTGATCTCTCTCCCCCTTTGACATTAATGATAAAGGGTCTTTATAAATACCAAATTATATTTCCTTATTATAACTCAAAAAATATACAAGATAAAATTGACCAAAATCTTACCATAGAATTATTGAGATGCTTACTCTCACCTTAACCTATTTCTCATCAGTTTGATACATGACTGTCATGACTCCACAAATCTTCCTTACAGCTCATCATCTACTCTTGATCTTACCTAAGTCCATTCATCTATTTATCTAGTCCTTGGACTTGTTTACTCATAGAGCTCAAAACATATGCACCTTAATTGAATTTTCACTATCAATTGCTCACAAGCTCCTGTATCACCATGCTTATCTTCATTTCCTTATCTTTGATTTGAGATTTTGAACTATTCTTTGATCTTACTAGACCATAATCATATGAAGAGACCTTAGGGCATCATTACTAAATGCTCAGCCTATGTCTATTATTCATCATAAATGCATGCTTCATTAGGCCTCATACCAACACTAGGTCCCATGGAGCCCTATATCAAAAGGATCCACTCCTTACTCAATACTAATTTCTTGGGTCACATGACCACCTTATATAGGTATGAAAAAATCCATATATACCTCATTACATTAAACAACTTCCCTTCAAGAATCATAATCCATCATGGCTCAAACCACTATAAGGCACCTTCTTAGAAACATATAGTCAATATATTGTTAATAACAACACACAAATTTTATTATTATCAAGTCTCTAAACATCTTCATGTCATGCTATAGAAATGATCATCTTCAAAATTTTGTTGATTTCCTTTAGGGCTCAACCAACTTGAAGTTTTACTCTTAGCATTAACCTCAGATCATGGATCATATGATCAAATACTAGCTCTAAACCAAGATCTACTTTACAAAACTCAAAATATTGTTCATCTTCAAATCATTATTATGGTACTTACAATAGGCCATCATGTCAACCTATCCCTTTATGAACTTATAAGGCTACCTTTAATAGCATTGGTATTGTATACCAATATTTAACTCTCAATACCTTTCTCTAGGTCTATCTCTTAACACCAATTGTTACACTTGTTGACCAGAGAAGCTACTAAATCAAAGCAAGACATAAACAAACATACCTTTATTTCAACAAACATTTAAAGATAGAATCCTTCAATACAAACTTCCATGATTATATAGGCTAAAGAGTGTCTTTATGAAGTCTATCAAAGACACCTCTTCTCATTGAGATCTAAAACAATGGGTCGCCCTAGTCCTTGTCATATAAATGAATTTTCTTCTTCAACCTTCTAGGTTTGTTTGGCACTTTGGATTTGAACTATTTATCAATAATAAGATCAAAAATATGACTTGGCTATTTTGAGTTGACATCTTCATTCATAATTTGAGCTGATAGTAAGAACTCTTGATACACCTTTACATATGAATCTTGTTCTATCATAACAAAGAGTCAATCTTAACTCTTGGGCTTAATATGATCAACCTTGACTATTTTAGGTTTCCATACTTGGGTTTTTCTATTTTTGTACAATCTAGGAGCTTCATATGATTTGATATGACTTGAGAGCCTTCTAACTCTAATTAGATAAAATCTAGTAATATGACCAATCTTATGACAACACTAACACATCATATTATTCATACCTCTTGCTTGATGATGAGTATAATCTCCCTTTGACCAGTTGTTTCTCTTCATACAATCTCTTGCCCTATGAACAAATTGATGGAAAAAAAATAATGGTCATGAATTCTTTTTGTAGAGGTTCTTGATATAACAAAACATGCTAAAGATGAGGATAACTAAGCTTTACCTAAGTGCAAAAGATAGTAAAAATAATTCATATTTAATAGAAGCATGATAGATATGAATTATCATGAAATAGGAAGGAATTAAGATTAACTAGTGCTTCATGAAAGTGCATAGATTATTTGGAGTAAATTAGATGTAATTAATCTCAACATTAACAAAACATCACATGCAAGGAATAAACATAAGAAATATAATAGGTAACCATAACCACATAGTCTATATTATTGGGCCCTATTTTGGAACAAGTATGTGGACCATGCTAGCTAGAAAAATCTTTGAATGAGGTGACCCTTAGAGTGGTTTATTCCCATTTTTGTATATTGGCACCATTTGGAGAAGTCCTCATAGATCCCACACTAGCTGGTAGGTAGTTACATAGCATTGACTCACATAAATACATCCCTACCAAGACTTGTATGTGGTAGCTCAAGAAACATGGATGTTAGAGAGTGGATTAAGTGAGATAGAGACCCCTCAAAAACAAATAATTATATGTCATGCATTAATCCACCTTAGATAATATAATGGAGCTGAAAAAATCATGACAACTCATCACTTGACATGCACCCATCTGACTTAGTAAAGAGACTTCATTTTGCTTATAAAAGAATACTCACAATTTGAAAATAAAGGAGGCAATTAAGTGTAGCAAAGATCTAGAAAAATAGAGAGATAAATATTAGTATTTCTTAATATGCATATAGTAGTTTAAAATTTTGAATGTATAACCCAAACTTGCATGTGAGTTGTTGGGCATGAATAGAGATGGGAAGAGCATATGTTCTAGTTCTTTGTATTAAACTATGTTACTAAACTATAAGCTAATAAAGAAATGAATTAGTGATCCTTGCACTATAATTTTCATAATGTTATGCTTGTGAGTTAGTAATATTAGAGTTGATTACTTGAATATAGTGTGAAATAGAGGTTTATCCTTGGTCACTAATGGCATCTTTGTGCCATATAGTGACCTCAGCTCACCTATAAAGTGACTAAGGGTTAGAAACATAATGTGAAAAGGTTCCAAGACTTGTGCCTAGAGCACCACCCTGAGAATGAGTCCTTGAACCTAAGTCATCCCTATGATTTATGTAAGTAATCAAATAACCCTTAACCTACTACTCAACATCTTGTGTCACTGAGAGCTCTACCTAGCCAGTTATGTACTTGGACCTTAGGACCTATGTTATTGTGAAGGCTTGTGCCTAGAGACATTCATTTCAAGTAATTAGAACTAGAAGGCCATTTTAATCCTAAGTTTCACCATGATGAAACTAGCCCAACATGAGCGCAACAATGGAACCAAAAATGTTGTAGAAAAGTTCACTAGGTTGGCTTCTACACTTAGTCATGTGCTTCTCTATCAAGCCAAGTTAGTTCTAGACATGGTGGAGCTAAGCACGAGAATATTAAGGTCTAGAACACAATATTTAATCATGCTATAGCATTTTCATTAGTTTCACATAAGCTGTAGGCTTTGTGTACTCACCCCATCTTTCTTGATGCTGATGATCATCAAGCTCACCCATTCAGATTCTTATACCAGGTAGATGACATTGGCCACCAACATGCCATCAATAGCCATCTTCAAATTGGTGTAGATATTGGGATTCATTCAATATGGGTGATTTTTACTAGCCTCCTTCCACCCACTAACTTTATGCTCATTTTTCCAAGGGAAGGGTGGGTGCCCTTCATGTCCTTGTAGCTGTATGGGAGTAAGTTCTAAAATTATTTCAGGAGGTCTATAATTCTCTATAGTTATCAAACCTAAGAAGTAGAATTTGGGGCTAGACCATTTGTCCCACATCAACTATGGTGATGCATTAGCATTAATTGAGGATGACATGCCAAACATGCCACTATACAGAGTTCAGTGCATCCTTGAAGATCTAGCAGAGATTGTCACTTTCCTAACATCTAGGTTTGTGCCCTAGACCTTGGCCAAAAAGGAAAAGAAATAACTTGCAATTTGCATTTCCCCCTTTTAGCTCATTAAAGGGGAGTTATAAAAAGTAAGTAGGGATGAAGTCTTACATTGGTATGTTTTGGAACAAGAATAAGATTCCATCTTAAAATAAAAACATGAAGGGATCATAAGAGGCCATTACACTAGATATGAAATAGTGTGAAAGATATTTTAATTAGGCTTATGGTCACTAAGCCTATTCCAAGATGCCAAGGATTATGCTAAATTATGTGATGTATGCCAGGATACTAGAAAACCTAATCACTAGGATGAGATGCCTCTCATCCCCATCCTTGACTAAGTACCATTCAAAAATGGGCTATTGACTTTGTTGAGTTAATTAATCTTGCAAAATGGTGCATAGGTGTAAGATACATTTTAACAACCACTAACTATTTCACCATGTGGGACAAATCCATGCTAACCAAAGACTACATAACCATGATAGTCATGTGCTTTATATGGGAGAACATCATAAGATGGTATGGGTTACTATTAAGTTTGATTAGCAATAAGGGAACTCATTTAATCAATGAGATGGTGTGCATCCTTTAGACCAAATAAATGGTGGTGCACCACAAGACCACCCCATATCATCCCTAAGCTAATGGCATAGCTAAAGCCTTTAATAAAATTATGAGAATGTGCCTAACACAGATATGAGATCTAGGTTACAAAGACTAAGATGAACATGTTTCAATGGTGTTTTGGGCATACTACATGACCTAAAAGAACCTAAACATGGCTATACCATTCCATCTAATGTTTAGCACTGAAGCAGTTCTACCCATAGAATTCATGGTTCCCTCCTTATGTATATATAGATTGGTTGGTTAGATGACCAAGAATATTTAAGTGCAAGGTTGGAAAACTTGAAACACTTAGATGAGAAGCATGCCCAATCTAAATGGAGTCAACAGGTTGACAAAGCATGTTAGAAGTGGTGGCACAATAATCACACCAAGCATAAGTAGATGACTAAAGGAGCATTGGTGCTACTCTATGATTCTAGGTAATTCAAGCACCTAGGCAAGTTATAAATTTGGTAGATGGGTCCTTATATCATCCATCACATCTTGGAAATAGATGCATACAAATTGCACACATTATCTAACAAAATACTGCTTGGGCATTTTAATGGAAACTAATTAAAGCCATCTAGATATTAGGATAGCATTCACACCATGCAAACATTTACTTATTGATCACTAGTCAGTTTGAAATTGAGCTGACCAAAATAAAGTTTGGCACAAGGTAAACTATTCTTTTTTTTGTGTTGTCCCTTGTTTAGTGTATAAAGGCATTGAGTGACATATGGTGGCTAAAATAACTTATGAGTTATCACTTTATGCAAAATTCCAATCAAGTGAGTTGATCACTTGTGGCCATAAGTTCATGAGGCTAGACATCTAAGTAGTGGGTGTGTAAAGATTACCAAGAATAAGAAAAAGTAGAAATAGATACATGTACATAATATAAATAGTGCATGGCACATGAAGGCCCAAGAATGAACTACTTTGGTGTTATATTTACATTGGAACTATAATAAGGTGTCTATTGCTTTGATTTTAGAGCCATAAATAGTAAGACAAGATGCTTAACTTAGTTGAGTGTAAGGCAAGAAGTGAAGATATGTAACATGGTTGAGCACAAGGTAGATAGTGAATTTGTACTCTAAAAGTGTGTAAGATAATTAGGAGAGAAACAAATCATTGGAGGTCTAGTATAAGGGATTTATATTGGGTAGGATAAGGCCAAGGCAAGATGACGTGCACAAAATTGACCAAAGTAAGAAGTGTGCTTGAAATAGGGGCACGACTAGAGATGAAGTGGAATCAAGGAGGTTGAGTCACATGCATTAGAGGTGATACACCCAAGTTGTCATAAGAAAGGCAAAGGTCATGCCAAAAAGGACATGTGTAAAAGGAATTCATCTAAGATAGTTGACATCCACCTAGAAAGAAGTGGTAAGTGATCATTTGAACCACACATCACTTCATCAAAAATGACATTAGAAGAATTCAATGAGGTGATGGAAAAGGCACAAGGATACACATTTAATACATATAAGACATGAATTTTTCAAATATTTCATAGATTTTCACATTTTAAAAGAAGAATCAAGGTGCCTACACCATTAAGTCTACATTATAAATAGTGGCTGACAAGAGAAGGTTATAAAAGGGCAAGTTACAAACTTACTTAGGTTACTAAATTTATGTTAACTTAAGACTTAGTGTAAACTTATCAATAAACTAGAGAGTCAAAGTAAGAAGAACCCTATCATAGTGAGAATTTGAGCAATCTAAGCACCTCAGAGTGAACAAAAGCACAAAGGAGAGAGAGAGTGCATTTACAATGAAGACTAGTGTAAAGGATGGAAGAGAGAGGTTCATGAAAATAACCAAGTTGAACTAGGAGGCTATCACTAGGATACCATTAATAACTAGTGAAGCTCATAGCTAAAAAAATAGCCACAGACCCCATGATTATTGAAGTATTAGTCATCATTTTAGGCTTCAGTAAGCCACACCTCTCAAGGTTTAATACTAGTAGATTTAGAGTGGTGAATAAAAGGAAGGAAACAAACTACACACTGGTCTAGCTAGAACCCAAGTGGGTAAGGATTATTGAAGAAGTGCTTACCACTAAGACAAAGGTGTAGAAAGTTGAGGCAGTCAACATCATAAGGGTAGATATAGAGGCACGAATAAATATTTCCTACCAATACATGAAATTTCCACTAGATGTATTAGTAGGAAAACCATGGCACTCCTTCATGCACATATGCCAATTGAAGAAGTACAACCATTGGATGTCAAGTCACTTATAAGAGTTATCATAGGACTAGATGGTGGATATAGGGTGAAAGACCCCTGAGGTGATACCCTCTTTGATGTCTTGATTTAAGACAAGTTAAAAGTATTTGGTGTAACTTAGGTCTATGAGTTTCCTTTGTTAATAAATCCCAAAGATCCCATCCAATTCCTTCTCTCATGCATCCACAAGGATCACATATACTTCACATGTCAATGCATGAATATCTCTGCACATATGATAAAATAGATAACCAGGCTTCTAAACACTAGTAGAGACATCCATCAACTAATGGATGATGATGAATAGGTGAAAATCATAATAAAACTTCTAAATTACTTCAAGGGGGACTATATGTTCCTAATCAAAAAGTGTGAGGACCTAGATATGAGGGTGATGACATGCCTTATGAGATCAAAGTTGTGTCCTAGTGGCTTATGGATAGATGTGTCTAAGGCATATCTCTACATAGCCAATCATATGGTGTATAGAATCTTATTTAATATCATATAGTTAATTACCAAAGAATTGACCAAGAATGCACTAGAATACCACAACACCAAAGGAACATTTAGGTGGGACTCCATCCTTATCTTGATCTTGATGGAGGAGATCAAGATCCCCGATGGAAGTGAAGACAATTTGTGGGTGTTACCAAAAAACCATGAATCTCTTACATAAAAGTATAAGGACTCCACCCACCCCACCACCTTCAAACCAAAATACAAGACTCATGTAAGTGTTAGTGCAAGCAGTACATCAAAGCCTTTGGATTAGAGTTTTACATTCCCCAGGGGCTTCCCATGAGCATGTTTTGGATGGTAACTTTTGTCATGATGAAGCACCATTACATCATGTACTTAGAACTAAAGGATGGGAAAAATTTGGGATGGATAAATCTCCATTTATTCTTGATATAATACCTTTAGGACCCACTGCACTAGATCTTGAATGCATAGAAGATGGAAATTCTAGTCAAGGAACTTGATGTAGAAAGCCAAAGAATGCAAAGTAAGTTTCCCCACATAGATGGAAGCATGAATGAAGATGAAGAAGATGCCTCAGATTTCCTAGATATTGATCCAATCTAAGAGGTCACCATCCTTAGGTTCATCCATATGATCTACTATGTGTTGAAGCTAAGGAAGAAGGATTTTAGTGTCAAGTCTAGCATTGAGTGGAGAAGAAACCCCCTAGTCTAGATTAGGGAGGAAAAAACCCTAAAACCCCTTGAGAAGAAAATGGATTTGAAGAAAAATAAATGGGACACCTTAGAATAAATTTAGGAGTGGCTAAAGTTAAAGATCACTTCAAAAGGGGAAGCATCTACTTCAGAGTCATCTAAGAAGAATTTTTGCTTCATGCCGGAAGCCTCCCCTAACACAAAGGACAAAAAGAAGGGGAAAGATCCCTCTTCAACACCTAAATTTATTATATATAAGGAAGATTAAGAAGAGGAGATAGAAGAAGAAGGTGTGATAGGAACTTATATTTCACCCAAGGATGAAGATTCCTTGTCAAGTAAACAAACCCATTCCCCTTCACCTTTGATTGAGTCAGAAAATCAAATGCAGAGTTTGAGAAATCTTGGCTTGAGTGAAGCTAGAGTATAAAGGATGCAAGAGCTATGATAATAGAAGGAAAAAATGGCTAAGTTATGGGTTCCAAAGGAGGTCATCTAGATGGTGGAGGCTGAAAAGTAGAGAAAAGAGGAAGAGCATAAGGTGCTAATGGAGGAAGCCAGTCAAGAAGGAGAAATGGGCAAGGAACATAAGGAGGTAACCCATTCAAGTGAAATAATATAAGAAGATATTTAGAATCAATGGAAGTCCATGGCCATCAACTAAGGCCATATTTATGTGGCACTAAAATTTCATTAGAGGAAGGAAGAGATGAAATCCAACGGCATGTCCCAGACTAAAATCAATTGGCTAGAGGCCAAGGAAATAAGGGAGGGAAAAGAAATGTGTCATGTAATATGAAAAGATAAAGGAAAAAAAATAAGACGCAACAAGAAAGTTTGAATTAGAGAATGCCAAGAAGGGAGAGAGAGGAGAAAGTGGCCTAGGAGGAAAGGGTGTGCATGTTAGAGGAAAGGGAGAAAAATAAGGGTCCTATTAGTACAAAACACAAGGAAGATAAATTATCAAAGACAGTGCCTAGCACCTCCACCAAGGAAGTAGAGGAATCTACATAAAAGGTGCACCCCGAATCTAAGTGGGAACTTGAAGAAAGGTGATACTAGCACGTTAGAGAAGCAAATGGAGGAAATAGGGTCATAGCAAGAAGAAATGGATGAAGGGGAGAAGTCCATAGAAGAACCCCTATAAGACCAACTTGAGGGCAGTCTAGCACTAAAGATAGAGAAGGAGAAATAAAAGGAGAAGATGAGAATAAATAAGAAGGAAAATATGAGAAGAGAGAAGAAGACAAGGAAGAAGAAGGGGAAAAAGATGAAGACACTGGGTCAAGTAACAATGCCATTGAAGAGGAAGAGATGGGTGAAGATGAAGAATATGAACCCCAAAATTGGTAAAGGACATAAAAAGAGTTCAAGGATGATGATAAATTCTACATGATGGAGTGCATGCCTCCAAGGACTACTATGACCCTAATTCACCACCAAGTCTCTTATGCATTGGATTGCTACATGGATGAGCCTAAATTCAAGGTTCTAAAAAAGGCAATCTGTCAAGCTAAGAAGTTTAAGGAAGGGCATGATTACCACCTTCTAAATCCATATGATATTAAACTTTTACACTTTGTAAATGTGCTAATCAAGATGGTATCCTCAGTGGCATAGAAGAACATCATCAATGATGTTCATGCCAAAATCTAGAGAAAGATAGAAAAAGACATGGAGAAATAACTTGAGGAAACAAAGCTCAAGATAAAATAACTAATAAAGTGCATGGAAGAGGTGGAACCATCCCTCTTGGATGGTGTGGATACCTTTGAGATGAAGGAAGTTGATTACATCTATATGCTTGTAGACTAGATAATACCAAGGATGAGGCCAATGCTCAAAGAGAAATAAGACCCTTGTGAGGCCTTGTGAGGAGAGTTAAATAAAAATATAGACATGATTGAATCCCTCTTCACTAAAATTGAAGAGGGAATTGAGGAAGATGATACAATATTCAAAAGCTTTACCAATTAGGTAGCAATCATCGACACATGCCTCAAAAAGGTAAAGGAGGAGAAGGATGCTTTGTTCTAACACTCCATGATAACCAAGACTAAGTGTGTGTAGGTGAAGGCCAAGGTTAACTACCTTAGCACTCAATTAAATACTTAGGATTAGAACTTGGAGGTATTATTTTGTACCTTATAAACAAAGGCTAGTGAGTAGGGGGAGATATTAGATGGTGGGGTGAAATGTGTAAAGGAAAGGCTAGAAGCCTTTAAAAAGGAATTAGAAACCACGAATGTGCTTACTCTAAATGATACATCCAATATATAATATGGTACCATTGAAGATATTATGGACACCATCCAAGGTTTTGAAAATTTTAAGGAAGACCTAAGGTAGGGTGAACCTAAATTTTGCACACCTAAGGAACTTAAAGACTATTCCAAGGTGGACTAGAAATTTTTATTGGGTAATGTTGGGCCTCTTTTTGGATCAAGTACATGGACCATGCCAACTAGAGAAATTTTATCATGAGGTGACCCTTGGAGTGGTCTCTCCCCTTTTGTACATTTTATCACTAGCTGGAGAAGTCCCCTTAGATTCCATGCTAGCTGATAATAATTACATAGTACCAACTCACATAAAGACATCCCTACCAAGACTTGTATGTGGTAGCTCAAGAAGCATGGACATTGGAGAGTAGATCAAGTGAGATAGAGACCCCTTAGTATTAGATCATTTTATGATGTGTGATCATCCACATTGAACAATGTAGTGGTGCTGGTAAACTCATAATAGCTCATCACTCGACACATGCCTATCAGAATTGGCAAGGAGACATCCTTTCAACTATAAAATAAGACTAATAATTTGAAGATATAGGAGGTAATTAAGTGAAATTAATCTCTAAAAAAATATAGATTGAACCACTAGTATTTCTTAATATACATATAATAGTTTAAATATTTGAATGTATATCCCAAGATCGCATGTGAGCTGCTAGGCATGAATAGAGATAGGAAGAGTGTATGCTCTAGTTCTTTGTATTAAACTCTGTTACTAAACTATAAGTTAATGAAAAAATGAAGTAGTGATCCTTGCATTATAATTTGTATAATGTTATGTTTGTGATTTAGTTTTCATTTAAGTAATGTTGGAGATAGTTACTTGAATATAGTTTGAAATGGAGGTTCATTCTTGGTCACTAATGGTGTCCTTGTGCCATATAGTGACCTCAGCTCACCTGCAAAGTGACTATGGGTTGGAAATAGAATGCACAAAGGTCCAAAGACCAATTCCTAGAGAACTACCCCAAGAATGAGTCCTTAAACCTTAGCCATCCCTATGATTTGCATAAGTAGCCAAATAACCCTTAACTTACTACTCAATAGCTTGCACCGTTGAGAGCTCCACCTAACTAGTTATGGAATTGCACCTTAAGACGTATGATATCATGAAGGTTTACAACTCATGACCTTAATTTTAATTACTTATAATTTAAGGGACATTTGAACCCCTCTAGCTAATGACTAAGTCCATTTTAATCCCAAATTACACCATGATGCAACTAGCCTAATGTGGGCTCAGTCCCTTCACTATTGCACTGAGTTAATGCAAAAGGCTTGTGCCTTACATGAAATTGATGCCAATGTCATAGCATGATTAAATGTTGTGTACTATACCTTACTATCCTTTCACCTATATCTACTAAGTCTAGAACTAACTTGACTTGATAGCTATGGATATGACCAAGTGCAAAAACTAACCTAGTGAAATTTTCTACAACATATATTGATCTCAACAAAATATCATCAAATTATTCATAAAACATACTTGTTTATATTCATTTTTAGTCCCTGACTATTCAAAATATTTTCATACTATGACACCAAAACAGGATACTATTCATCTTCTATCCATTTTCAAGTCATGGAGGATAGGATAAATTACACATAGATGACAATACTTACATAACACATAAATATCCAAAGAATATCCTCTATATATTTACTTATCCATTTTATTTTCCCAATACTTTCCTAGACATAAAGTATTATTTTGTCCCAAGATAAAATCATAGGATCATCTGATGGTTCACTTAGGCAAAATCTAAAGTAGTGGCTAGACTATCAAGAGTCATAGTAATCACTCAAGGCATTATTTTTGGTTCTCACCTCTTGCATACTACTTATCCACCCTTCTAAGTTTTCAACTAAGTAGCATACCAACCTACCACCCTTTTAGGTTTTTAATAGCCTGATGTAACTAGGTGACTAAGTGGCTACCTTTTATGGGTTTTCAACCATCCTAGCCCTTCTTGTCTTATTAATCATCCCAAAATAAAAAGCGTTTACAATTTTTTTACAAATTTGTGTATTACATAGTACTCAAGTAGAAGGAGGTGGTATTACTATGGAATAGGACTAGCCAGTAGGATCATTGGCCTTATACTGTGTAAACTTACACCACACAATGATTTTTTGAAGCTTGAATGGTGTCTTGTAAACTATAACATTGAGAATCTAAACTACCTCACTACATAATGAATCTAGGTAAATTTTGTAGGTATGCCAATTGAGGATCACTTCTAAGACCGTACAAATCAAGACATGCATTGGTGCATGATCACTAATGAATTATTTTAGGTTTGAATCATCAGTGATGTTCATGGTTACTTTTGTGTTACTAACCATTATTTGTATTTCAATGCTTAGTAGGTCTAACTTTTCTACATGGCATTCTACTTGGGGGCCTAAAAATCAATTGCATTATAGGTCATGCTACCAGTCAATGAGTTAATCATGCACATTATCCCTAGAAATGAAGTATTACTATAGAATAATGTGATTCATATCTACTGATGTAGTCAGACTGTTCATGGTTATTTTAGCAACTATGGTTATAGTAAAATATCTACTAGAACTAGTGAGAGAATTATCAAGCTATTACCTCTAGTCCAAAAAAATACATGTGACCTAATGGGATTAGAGGGATGTAATGTCAATCTTGCTTTGATACTCCTCAAATAGAGTAATCAAATTAGTGGCCTCAGTATTCATACTCTATCCCAATATCTTGACTACATGAAGTTGTTGGGTTTTGCACCAGTCCTTTGTGAGCTTTAAGACCAAGGTCTTGAGCCTGCTATAGTCTGACATCACTTTGTCCCTGATTACTCAAGAGGCCAAGTTTTGGAAAGTATCTTTAATCATCTTCATCACTTCATAAGGGTGAGCCTTGAGTTTCACATTCTCTACCTTTGATGTATCCCATTCTTACTATGTGGAGGCATCCTTTTGCATGATTAACTCTTGGAAAGCTACAATACCCTTCAATTATTTCTTGAAAGGTAGGTGGGAAAGATCTAAAGATGCCTCTTATTTGAATAAGAGCATGATCAATGTGTTTTTTGATGTTTTAGGTTTGTTTTATGATAACATATCAAGTGGAAGGGAGAAGGTGGTGCATCAGGCACCCACTATAGGAACATCCCATAGCCATACACCTTTAAGTGGTAGTTGTGGTAACTATGACCTTGTTTGCATGTCATTGGTACTTGAGGCTATGTTATGTCCTCTTATATTATCTTAATTTACTACACAACATATTTATCCATCTTTCATTTGGCCTTCTCTTCCTCCTCCTCCTACTCCTTCTATTCTTCTTCTTCCCTCTTTTTATTCTCATCCTCTTCCTCTTTATTTATCTTCTCTTCCTATTCTACCTTATTTTTTTATTATTATTTTTTATTTTTCTCTTGTTATTCCTTATTCCTCTACTCTTTTTCTTCTCTCTTTTTATTTTATGCTACTAGGACCATAGCCTTGGATTTCTCTTGTACATCTTAGGCATGTACCTGTGCTTGTACTTATGCATGCACTTGTTATTTCTATAGGGCTTCATTGTCATGTTATTTTTTCTTCTTGGCATCTTCTTCTACCTACTACTACACCTATATTGCTATGTCTTATTTCCTCTTTTATTATTACTATTATGACTTTTCCTTATTCTTTCTCCTACCACACTTAATTTTCTATGTTAGTTACTTCTTAGATGTACTTGGCCACATTCATGGCCCTCTAAATGTCTAACTCTACATCTTTGACTTTTTGTGTGGCCTCAACTTATTTAGCTTACTACATTTCATGTTATTATTGCACTTCTTATTTCTCTCTTCTTTTCTTCCTTCCTAAGTTTGCATTCAAATATGTGAGTGGATTCTTCCTTGATGTCTTGTTACTCCTTAGATATTGGTTATTTTGGTGAAATATCCAAAGAATATTGAGACTATTAGAATGGTGGTGAATCAAATAATTGCACCTCTGAGCTTGAAACCTATTAATTCCTCCTCTTAATTGTGAATAATCTATGTTTGGGTGGTCCTATAATAGATTTTAAGGTAGGGTGTGCTTATTTCATATCAACTAATCATCCAAACATGAACTCTTTCAAGGTAAGGGAGACCCATTCCTCCCTCCATATTCAGGGCCTATGTACCAATTATTCAAGTATGCTCTCCAATAGGGGTGCAAAAATGATGTCAATTATGAATGTTAGAGCATTTAAAGGATAGAATAAGTCCATTATACACTAGAGGTGATCTAATTATTCTTAGATTATGTTTATGATTATGGAAGGTGGGGAGGATGGGAGATCCACCCATAGCTCTAGAGGAACCTACTTGTAAATTTACACTATGTGCACTTCCTTCCAAAAGAAGAATTATTTTTCTTCCTCCTTCTCATAGTAGTCTCTATCCATGTCTACCATCATAACCTGGTAGACTTTCCACTCATCTATGACCATATGGATGAGGTCACATGAGATCATGATCTATTACACCTTGGGATCATCCTTCCAAATTATAGTGATAAATGTTTTTCACTTCGAGGGAGGGGATGCTAAATGAGGATTTACTTTGTGCTTCCCTTTCTATGATTATAATATGGATGATATATCTAGTTGTTACATGGTAGGAATATTTATTCCATGTGGTATGGATTTCAAGGTGGTTGTACACTTGGCTATAAATTCTTTTTGTTGAGCCATTTCAGCATTAACCATAACCATTGACATTAAGAAAGGAAGTGGTTTGAATGGTGACCATAACAATTCATACATGGTGATGAAAACACCCTTTAGTAGTAAAGTTGTAGATGCATTATAGCCTATGTACTACATGACATTTGGTGGAACTCTAGATTATGTGGTGATGAGTTATAGGCACTCCTCCCACTAAGCTTTAACTTGACATCATGTACAAGAGCTCTATGGACCTGTATCCAAATAATATTATAGAATTATTTCACTAGATGGTAGTCTATATCTAGATGTAATTCATGCTCTGATGACTTCTACTATGTAAAGCAAAGAAAAAAAATTAGTAAATGATACTAGAATGTTTATTTGGGGGAGGTGTGGCATTTCTCAATATCTATGAGTAGCTCCTAGATGAAGTACTCTGGGTAGTTGAATTATTCATTCTAGTGGATTATCCTATGAGTGATGCCCATGACACCCTTGGAAATTTTCTTGGTGGAATTGATCATCTACCAATATCATTTGGTGATACATTCTTAGAGTATATGCACTAGCTCATCAATAATTTCATCAATGGGGATCCCTCAGTTGCCTCTCACATATAGATCCCAAACTTCTTATAAAATGGGAGCCATTTTTGTCTTGTATGGTAGCAATGAATCCCCATGTGTAGGTATGTAGAGAGATCAGGCTATGGCTTGTGTGTTGATGATAATATTCTCATCCAAGCTCAAATATATTGTACCCTCATTATATCCCCCAAGTAATACTTTCACAATCTCTCTTAGGTCATTAAAGGTAGGCATACTTAGTAGACATTCAATGTCTATATTCTAAAATTAGTGGGGAGTTATGAGGGTGAGTGGTTTTATAACATTAATAAGAATAGGGTGGAATAACTTCTACTCAACTTGGTAGAGTTAGTTGAATGGCTCTGGATCATTGTACTTTATTTATTAGTGCCATGTTGACACCCATAACTTCTTTTTGTATATCAGTGAGAGCCATGATCAATAGTGAAGTATCCATAGATACACAAAGAATGAAATTGAAATTCTCTCTATTATTTGAGTAATAAAATATCTTTGTTCTTTAATAGTTTTAGATCATGAAAAATCTATTCAAGGATGAAATGATAACTTGGTAATTGAACTCGGATTTTATAGAATTCATGCCTATTAGGGTCCACATCAAAACTATGATTAGTTATCCACTCATCTTGAATGCAATGGAAGATGTGGAAAATTAATATCTAATATATCTATTAAAGTAATTAATTATTATTACATGTGTGGAGTTATTTCATTATGTTATTTAATGTCTGTACTAGGTTATGGGTAGTTGATGTTGACAAGCTACCAATTTATTGAATATCGCATCCATTGACCCTTGGATCTGGTGTTGGCAATATGGTTGTTCTTGATGTCAAAAGGGATATTAAAATCATGTCATTGATGTCAAAATATTAGTAATGATTGATGGAGGGAAGAACATGTTTCACAGTTGCATTAGTGCAAAATTGCCATGCTTTAATAGTGACCATTTATAGATTTTTAAAATGAAATAGATACAAGATATGTTATGGGTTTTTCATGAGAATCTTAGATATATGATCTGTAGGTTAAAATGTGAAATAATGAGCTAAAAATGATCTATTTTGGATCTCAAACATTATGATGGTTTCTCAATAAAACCCTATGTTCTTTAGTCATGGATTTAATATACATGTTCTATTTTTTTGTTGACTAGATACAGTTGGGACCTGATAACTTAAGTCCTTATCATCATTATGAAAATCAACCTTTTGACCTAGAAATTACCAACTTAAGTATTGATAAAAGTTCCTAATATTTCCTAAGTCCTTGACTTAGTATTTATCCCAACTTGATCAATGGTTATCACTTAATCATACATTGAAGATCCAATAGATTGTATCAAAGGTACCTTTGAGTAAATGTGATATTGCAAGTTTCATAATCACATAGCCTACACAGTAAATCTATAGAGTAGTTTAAAGTCAAATAGTCAAGGAATAATTTGGGAATGCTAAGTGTCTCAATTATGGGAACTAATATAAATGTGCAAAAGGCACGTGATAATGCCAAGTGTCACATTATTGAGAGCTAAGTAGAGATAATGATCAAGATTTTTAGAAAAACTAATGGTGAATGGATGATCATGTAAAGGAGATCCAACAAAGTGAGTAGA
The DNA here is from genome assembly GCA_037957365.1 of Torreya grandis. Lineage (NCBI taxonomy): Eukaryota > Viridiplantae > Streptophyta > Pinopsida > Cupressales > Taxaceae > Torreya > Torreya grandis. The sequence continues at coordinate 607,745 of JARHVA010001356.1, forward strand.
CTCAATGGAATAAAGTTCTCAAGGTTTATTGACATAGTGGCAAGTTAAAAACTAAGAAAATTTGAGAAGAGTGATGGAGCATAAGCATTCCAAATAATCATGGAGTAGTGAGATGGGATAAATATCTCAATGTTTAATTTCAAGATAGAAGTGAAGATCATGCTAGTATGAATATCTAAAAATACATAGAAGCTCAAATTAGGAAGATCAATGAGACATTTTAAAGTTGAAAAATTAAAGTTTAGAAGCGTACAAGGATCCAACAGAGCACGTAAGCCTGTCAGAGATTGATTTAATGGATGCATTTTAAAGTTGAGCTATTTGAATGTGGATCATCATATTGTGGTGCCAAAGTTAAGATCAGTGTTTGATATTTAAAGATATTATCAGTCTAATGGTCAATTATAGGAACATGTAGGAAACCCATAAAACATGACATAGATAATGATTTAGATCATTGTGATCAATATAAATTGTGTAAAAAGGAATGTGCATTAAAACTAGAGCTTGGTATTTGCTAAATATATTAAAATATAGAATCATGATGATGGAGTATGAGTTCAAGATGTGGGAAACTTGCAGTTCAAGAGATAATGAACTAAGTCCAAAACAAAGCATGATGTATTAGAAAACTAGTGTGAACACATAGAAGATGTGTAACCCTATATAAATTTCTTATATATACAACATTTAGGATACAAATATATGTTTTTGGTATTGTGTCATATAGAAGTATATAGAGACATAGAGATAGACGTGCAAAAAATATGAGCTACTATTGCTGAATTCTATCACACTAGAAATATAAAGACACAAAGGAGTAGAGTGAGAGAGAGATGAATTGTGTCAAATAGAGACATATCTAGACATAGAGATAGAGGGATAGAGATAAGAAAGGCACAAAGAGATAATCTGTAGAGCATGAGAAGTTACAAACTAGACCTATAAAAGACAATAAAGATTGGATTCTTTTATGAATCAACATTATAATTTGGAGTTATAACTCGATAGACATCTAATTAGATGGTGCCATTAGATAGGTTGATTTGGTGTTTATTTAGGGGATTGGTATATCCTTAGGTTTGGTTCCCTTAAACATTGTAACTAGTGAGGTTCAGTTGATTAGGTGATCATTTAGGAGATTGGTGTCTCCTTAGGGTTGGTCTCCTTAAAATTATATCCAATGAGGTTTGCCAGTGAGGCTTTGAACTATGAGGATAGATTATAATAGTAGATTATAGAATTTATTATCATCATGGTTTTTCCCTTTGGGTTTTCCATGTATAAATCTAGTGTCATGTGAATTTGTATGTGTGTGATCTCTACATATTTATTTTTATTTGCATATATATTTTAATCTATTCTATAAATTATTATAGGACTATTTTTATTTGATCTAATGATTCAACCCCCTTTCTTAGTAGATAGTTTTATTCCAATAATTGGTATCAAATCCTACATTCTTTAGAAGAAGCTTAATTAGCTCAGGTAGATCTTGGAAGTTGAACACAAATGGCTAGTCAAGAAGGTTCTTCCTCAAATAAAGCACCTCTCTTTGATGTAACAAACTATGCATTTTGGAGCATTAAAATAGAATCATATATATCTTCATTATGGTTTGATGTATGGATGTATATTATGAATGGATATACAACTCCTGCTACAACTCCCACTAATCAGTCTACCAAGAAACCATATGAGAGCAATGTAAAGGTTTAAAATGTTATTCTATGTGGATTATCTAATTTAGAGTTTGTCAAAGTGATGTATTATCTAAATGCACAAGATATCTAGAACAAGATAAATAGCATATTTGAAGGAGATGAAAGGGTAAAGTGGACCAAGCTAAAAACTTACAAAGGTAAGTTTGAAATCCTTAAAATGAATGAGGAAGAGAAAATTTTAGACTATCTCAGAAGAGAAAATTGTAGACTATCTCCTCAGAGTGGATGAGATAGTTAATGCAATCTAAAGAAGAGATGAAAGAATCATGCATTTTCAAAAAGTTCCAAAGATATCTACCATCAAGGTATGACTCTAAACTCTATGTAATAGAAAAAGGAAGAGATATGGATAAACTCACTATTGATGAGTTGCATGGAACCTTCACTGCCTATGAGATGAGAATGGGAGAAGTAGATAATTTTAAGAGAGAATTTGCATTCAATGTATCCAATCAATTAAAAGTAGAATCATCCTCATCTAGATCTGAGGAGACTGATGAATAATAAGCCAAGTTTTTCATAAAATTAAAAAGAGGATCTAGAAAGTACAAAGGTAAGTTACCCTTTAAATTCTTTAACTATGGTAAAGTAGGATATTTTGCTGCTAAATTCCCTTATGAGAAAAAAGGATGAATCTGAGCAAGAAGAGGATGGAAAAAGGATGAAACTACACTATTCCAAAAATAATAACTTTAAAATAATAAAATATTATATATAAGAGAAGATAGTGACTCATTGGATGAGAGTGATAGCTCAGATGATAGCCATGATTATGCATTTTTAGTTGAGGGAAATGAAACTCTATTAATGAAATTATGATCAAATTCTATAGATGTAGATCAAGAAGAATTTGAAGACTCTAATGAAGAATAGGAAAGAGAAATGGACCTTGAGTGTGAACTCATCTATGATATAGATGAAATTGACAAGCTGAGAAAGAGAACTCAAAGTAGAAGAAGCTTAGACACAAATAAATTGAAAAATTATCCAAAAGTCTTGAAATATATTATTAGACGGTAGTGAAATTAAAGACAAAATTTAAAGAGGCTAAAATAATAGAATATATAGTCAAACTTGAACTATAAACTAAATCTAATGAATGTATGAAGCTATAAGTAGAAATAATGATTTGAGAAAAGAACTTGAAAAGGCTAAATTACAAATGGACAAAAGTCTGAAACTAAAAAGAGGTTTCGATATTCTTGATGAGTTAATAAACTCTCAAAATACTTAAAACGAGAGATCTATTATTGTTTATGAAAAAGGGAAAAGATCCATAACCAGTACATCTAAAAACCTATATGACAACTTCAAAGTTTGTAAGGATACAAAGAAAGACACAAGCACTAATGATGAGAAGAAAGCTAAAAATAATCCTAAATAAAAGAATAAGGATAATGAGTCAATCTTCACAAACTCAAGGAAGATGTAGAAGACAAAGGTAGTTGATTTAGATGGTTACATAAAGGTGAGAGACTTAAAGAAGCTAGTCATGATAAGACTTCCTCATCTAGCATAGAGAAATGCTATGACGAAGCATTACTCATCTTTCTATTTTTATTTTCATACTTTTAATTATTTTGGTCATAGGGATAGTAAATTTACGGTTGTACCTAAAATAAGAACAAAATTTGTAAGTAGAAATTCATTTTCACCCATACTAGATACAAACTGTAATATGCTATAACTATAATAATTTTGGTCACATAGCTAAACAATGTATAATAAGCTTTGTAAGTCCAAAGGTACATAGTTAAAATATAAACATGCATAATAGTGTGAATAAAGGTTCACCAATCTCTAAAAGGAGAAAAATAATCCAAACAAGAAAACTAAGGATGTATGGAAAGTGAAAGATCATTTTATGATTGCTCAAACTACAATTCATGTTAAGGAGCAAAATTTATGGGTAATAGATAGTGTTTTCTCAAAGCACATGACTAATTATAGGAGAAAGTTCATAAAACTAAGATAATGTAAGCAAGGATCTTATAGCTTGGGAGACAATACTATAATAAAGATCCAAGGTAAAGGAACCTTGAACATAAATGGAAAATTGCCTCCACATGATGTCCTTTATGTTGAAGGATTGAAGTATAATCTACTAAATGTTAGTTAAATGTGTGATAATGGATATAAGGTCACATTAAATGTATAAGGATAAAAGATAATGAGATATATAAGAATAGTTATAGAAGGGAAAAGAACTGAAAGCAATATCTATAATTTTAGTGAAGTAAATATAAATAGCTACCTTATAGGAAAGATTGATGAGAGTTGGTTATGGCATATAAGAATGAGTCATATCAATTTTGATAACCTAGTCAAAGTGAGCTCAAATAAGTGTGTTAGACACATGCGTAAGATAACCAAACATGTATACACTACTTGTAAGGAGTGTCAACAAGGCAAATAAATAAAGGTTAGATTTTAAACAAAGGAGTATGCAACTACAAGGACTTTAGAGTTAGTTTATACTGATCTTTGTGGTCCTAATAAGATCAGAGGATCTAAAGGAGAAAGATAATTCATGTTATTTCTTTATGATTACTCAAGAATGACATGAGTAACATTTTTGAAGGACAAGTCTTAGGCATTTAAAGATTCAAGATCTTTAGATCCATGGTAGAGAATGAGATTGGATGAAAGATAAAGTGCTTAAGATCTAATAAAGGTGGAGAATTCACTTTAAATGAGTTTATAGTGTATTATGAGAAGCATGGAATCAAAAGGAACTACTTTATATCAAGGACTCTATAGTAGAATGGAGTTGTTTAGAGAAAGAATAGGATAGTCAAGGAGATGGCTAGAATAATGCTAAAAGAGGCCAAGTTACCTAATGGATACTGGAGAAAAGTAGTCCAAATAGCAATATACATCTTAGATAGAGTTTAATTAAGGGTAAACTATGACAAAACTTCCTATGAACTATGGTATGGAAAACCTACCTCTGTGAAGTATTTTAGAGTGTTTGGTAGCAAATTCTACATCAAGAGAAAGGACAAATTAGGAAGATTTGAATCTAAAAGTGATGAAGGAATATTTCTTGGTTATTCCAATCAAATCAAATCCTATGTATGTTATAATAAAATAATACACAATATTATATAAAACATCAATGTCAAGGTTGAAGAAGGTTTAAAACATTTTGAACCTAACAAGGAAATCTGTATTAAAGAATTAGATCTTAAAAAAGAATCAAATAATGAAGAGGTTGAGGAAATGAATAAAAAGGCTCTTACAAGATTCGTTCAGAAGGATCATCCCATACAATAAATCATTGACAATAATAATGAAGGAGTTTAGACAAGGAGAATATTTATACAAAACAAATAGCAAGTAAGTTTTGATCTAATGCCTAAAATTGAGCCTAAAAGCTATGTTTAAGTTAGAAAGAATGAAAATTGGACAAAATCCATAGACAAAGAACTGATCTAAATAGAAAATTATAAAACTTGGAATTACTTCCAAGACCTTCTAAAAATAATGTAATAGGTACAAAGTGGGTCTTTAGAACCAAGCTCAATGAAGATGGAGTTTTTATAAGGAACAAGGCAAGATTGATGTGCAAAGGATATACACAAGTTAAGGGCATATATTTTGAGGAAACATTTTCTCTAGTTGCAAGATTAGAATCCATAAGAAGGTTTCTAGCATTCTCTATACATAAGAAGTTAAAAGTCTATAAAATGGATGTTATGTCTACTTTTCTGAATGGGAACCTAGAATGGGAAGCCTACATAGAACAACCAGAAGGTTTTTAGAAATATGAATAAGAAGATTTTATTTTTAGACTAAATAAAGCTCTATATGGTCTAAGTAGGAACCTAGAGCATGATAATCAAGATTGGACTAGTACCTATAATAATAAGGATTCAATAAAGTATTTGCAAACAATAATTTGTACTTCAAATATGAAGGTGAGCATATGTTGATTGTTGATTGTTGTTTATGTAGATGAAATCATCTTTGGTGGTAGCATTAACAAAATATGAAAAAAAAATTCCACATAAATGCAAACTGAGTTTGAGATGTATATGCTTAGAGAAATTTCTTTCTTCTTTGTTATATATATAGCATAGAATGATGAAGGGATCTTTATATCTCAAGCCGTGTATACGAAGTAAATTCTTAAAAAGTTTGGAATGGAAGATAGTAAACTAGTTAATACTCCCATGATAATTGGATGTAAGTTAAGAAAAAAATGGGTCCCTTGATGCAAATCAGACTATATAAAAATCAATGATAGGTAGCTTGTTATACCTAACTACATCAAGACCTGACATCATGCAAGAAGTGTGCATGGTTGATAGATTTCAAGCTACTCCTAAAGAGTCACATGTCAATGCAATGAAAATCAACTTTAGATATATCAAGAGCACAATTGATTATGGTCTATGGTATCCCAAAGGTGAAGATTTCACTTTGACAACATATATAGATGTTTACTAGGCATGAAGTGTGGATGATAGAAGAAACACTAGTGGTAGTGCATTATTCCTTGGAAACAAACTTGTTTCATGGCTGAGCAAAAAACAAGAGCCAGTTACTCTTTCCACAATAGAAGTAGAGTATGTTGCAGTAGTGACATGTTGCACTCAAGTCTTGTAGATGAATCAAAATCTTAAAGACATTAAGGTAGAGTATAAATCAGCTATATCTATTCTTTATGACAAGTCAAGTTCTATTAACATATCCAAGAATCTAATGATGTATTCTAGAACTAAGTACATATCAATAGATTATCACTTTTTGAGAGAGAAGGCTGAAAATCAAGAGGTCACAATGGAATAGATGCCAACTAAGAATCAAATTGTAGAAATATTCACCAAACCTCTTCCAAATGAATAATTTGAATATCTAAGGTAAAATTTGGGAGTGGTGGCTCCTACACCACAACACTAGATCATAGTTATAGGGCATGAGTCTAAGGGGAGAATCATAGAAGTCTTATTAATCCCTAGAGGAAGAGAGAAAAGGATACTTAGGTATGCATATTTTGAAATTTTCTAACGAATTGTGATCTAGAAATTGGTATCAGAGCCAAGTTATAGATTCTTGGACAAACTCCTTTATGTAATAAAGGGGGAGAAAATTTTGGACAAATAAGGAGAAACTTGAAGTCCTTTACCATTTATATTAAAGGGGGAGAAAGAGTGCAAATGCTCTCTATAAAATAAGAATTAGATCAAGTTTCCAAGTTAAGTTTAGGCAAATGTGTCATTGCCTAAGGGGGATGAAGTTTGGTATGAACAAATTCAGCTCACGATCATCAGAAGCTAATGCAAGCAAAGCTAGAAAAGGAGCAAAGTATCAAAATATTAGAGAATTTAGTTTGCATCAAAGCATTTAGTTTGCAATCAATGCGAAAGTGGGATATCATTGGTAATATGATTGTCATTGATGTCAAAATATTAGGCTTGATTGATGGAGATAAGAGCATGTTTCACAGTTACATTAGTGCAAAGTTATCATGCTTTTACAAAGACCATTTATGGATATTTGAAGTGAAAGAGACAGAATATCCATTATGGGTTTTTCATGAGCATCTTAGATATATGGTCCATAAGTTCAAATGTGAAGGAATGAGCTTAGAAATGATTTATTTTGGATCTTGGCCATTACTAGGGTTTCTTAATAAAACCCTATGAGCTTTAGTCATGGTGTCAACATACATGTTCTATTTTTGTGTTGACTAGATATAGTTAGGACTTGGTAAATTAATTTGTAACTTAAGTCCTTATTGTCATTATGAAATTGGCCCTTTTAACCTGGTAATTACTGGCTCGAGTAGTGATCAAATTTCATAATATTTCCTAAGTTCTCAACTTAGTATTTATCCTAACTTGATCAATAATTAGCATTTAATCATACACTGAAGATCCAATGGAGTGTAACAAATTCAATTTTTCAAAGGAACTTCTGATTAAATGCACTAGTGACAAGTGTCATAATCATAAAGCATGCATAGTAAATCTATGGAGTGGTTTAAATTAAAATGGTCAAGGATTATTGTAGTAGTTCCAAGTGTCTCAATTGTGGGAACTAATAACAATGTGTAGAAAGCATGCATTAATGCCAAGTGTCATATTCTTGAGATCTAAGTAGAGATAATGATTGATCTTGTTATAAAATATAATTATGAGAGAATTATCATGCAAAGGAGTTCTAATAGAGCAAGTGGAATCAATGGATATAGTGCTCAAGGTTTATCGACATAGTGATGAGTTAAAGATCGAGTAAGTTTGAGAAGATCGTTAGATTGTAAGCGTTCTAAAGACTCATGAAGTAATGAGATGGGATAAAAATATCAATGTTTAATGTCAAGTTAGAAGTAAAGATCATGTTAGTATTAGTATATAATATCATATCAAAGCTCAAATTAGGAAGATCAATAGACATGTTTTAAAGTTGAATAGTTAAAATTTAGAAGCATACAAGGATCTAACAAAGCGCATAAGCTTGTTAGAGATTGATCAAATGGATGTATTTTAAATTTGATCTATTTAAATGTGGATCATCAAATCATGGTGATAAATTTGAGATAAATGGTAGATATTTAAATATATAATTAGTCTAATAGTCAAGTGTAATAACATGCAGGAAATCACTAAATCACCACATAAATAATGAGTTAGATCATTGTGATTGATCTAAATTGTGTAAAAAGGCATGTGCATTAAAACTAGAGCCTAAGATGTGCTACATATAGAAAAAGATAATAAATCATGGTGGTGAAGTACAAGTTCAAGACGTGGGAAACTTTAAGTTCACGAGATAATAAACTAAGTTCATAACAAAGCATGATGTATTAACAAACTAGTGTGAACACATATAAGATACAAAACCCTAGATCAATTGATTATATATATGACATCTAGGATATAGGTAGAAGTTGTTGCTATTGTGTCATATAGAAGGATATAGATACATAGAGATAGACATGGATAAAATATGAGTTATTGTTGATGAATTGTATCAAATTAGAAATATAGAGACATAGAGGAGTAGAGTGAGGGAGAGATGAAGTGTGTTGAATAGAGACATATCTAGACATAGAGATAAAGGGATAGAGATAATAATGTCAAAAAGATATAATGTGTAGATAATGATTAGTTATATTAGAATTATAATAGAGAAAAAATATTAGATTCTTTTATGGATCAACATTGTAATTTGGAGTTATATCTCTATATACATCTAATTGGTTAGTGTCATCAAATAATCTAAGTTAGTGCTCAGTTAGGAGATTGGTGTCTCCTTAGGGTTAGTGCCCTTAAAAATTATAACTAGTGATTTTCAATTGATTAGGTTCTTAATTAATATATTGGTGTTTCCTTAGGTTTGGTTCCCTTAAAAGTATAACCAGTGAGTTTTGCTAGTGAGGCTAGATTATAATAGTAGATAATAGCAGCTATTCTCATTGTGGTTTTTCCCTTTGGGTTTTCCACATATAAATATAGTGTCATGTGAATTTTATTGTGTGTGATCTCTACATATTTTTTCATCTACATACATATTTTAATCTATTATAAAAGTTATTAGAGGACTAATTTTAGTTGATCTACTTATATACCTCCCCTCTCAGTAGATAGTTTTGTTCCAACATATAGAATTTACTTCTAGTAGATGGTCATTATCTGATGGATATATTATTGATGTGATGTTTTCATACCTTTCTTGGACTTAAATTTTTTCAATCACTCCTCTTTGACTTCTTTGGTGGTATACATGGATCATCCTATGCATGCTTGGCACACATGATTCCTGGTCTTTGTAATTCACCAATACCATTGATTAAATCATATAAAAATAAAAAAAATAGAAAATAAACATGCAAAAATAGTAAAAAATAGGGAAATCCTATTATACATGGTGTTACTCAGCACCCACTCAAATTACAGAATGAGACCAATAGACTATTGGTGGTAGGGCTTAAGGCTACATCCATTTACCCACCCTAGTAACATGGTCACCTGTAGATCTCTTAAAACCATAGTTATTTTTTTCATTAAGTCATGTATAATGTAGGGATATTTCCATCATATCTATAGCTTACATAGGAATACTCTAAAATGACTATCATATAATAAGACTAGATGATCTTTGCAAAATTCTTTTTGGTACAAGTTAATACCATGCCATGCTTTTTAAATCTACTTGTGCACATCCTATGTCTAGGCTACTCAACATATAAATTCATCCATCTTAATTATTTCAATGAGTTAGTTATTTCTATACTCATGATCAGTAAGTCACATGACCATGGTAATGCATAGGCTAGGTACTAAGTATTCCATCAACATGACTACTTCCAAACCATACACCAAATAGAATGGTGTAAATCCTATAGCCATTTTTAAAAATGTGTGATATGCCCAAAAAATCAGAGGAATGTGATCTTCCCAGTCATCTTTCTTGATGTCACAGGTCTCTATCAACATTTTACCTAGTAATTTATTAGATGCTTCAGCTTGGACATTGGACTATAGATGATACACAATGCTTTTGTGATGAGAGATCATAAATTATTTTGTTAGAGCCTTGATGGTATTTTTTATAAATTTCATTCCTATATCACTAACTAATTTTATAAGGCATCCAAACCTTGTAATGATATTTTCATATAGAAACTTCACTGTGTCCTTTGCATTATAGTTTGGTGGTGCATCAGCTTCAACCCACTTAGTAAAATAGTCAATCATTGTAAAGATGTACCTTGCTTTACTTTGTTTACTTGGTGGGTTGATTGGTCTAATAAAATCAATACCCCATTATTTGAAAGGTTGGTCAGCTAACAGAGTCTATAAAAGCATCTCATATTTCTATAGTAATTTACCCATGTATTGGTATACATCACAATGCCACATAACTTTGTGTGCATCTTACAACAAATTTGGCCACCATAAACCACTTTTTAATAGCTTTATATCCATGGTTTTTCCTATAAAATGTCCTTCTGTAACTCCTTGATGAGCTTCCTCCAAGAGTTGAGGTTGTTCATGTTCTAGAACAAACATGTGTAGGACTTCATCCTTCCCCAAGTGATACAAAAACCCATTAATGATGGTATATAGCAGTGTTCTAGTCATAAATTGCTTCTTATCACAATCTTAAAAGTTTTAAGGGAAGGCCCCTTGTTTGAGTAATTTTTAATGGCTTCAAAATTCTAAAGAATCATAAAGACATGGAGAAGATGAGAATCAGGGGAGTCTTCTTGTAATTCTTCTAGCTCTTTCCCATTTGGTATGCAATTGAGATGGTTTGGTCCTACATTCTCTCTTCCTATCTTTACATTTATATATAATTAAAAATCCTACAATAACATCAACCATTGAGAGATCTGTCTTTCTAGCATCGGGTTGTTGACAAGGTATCAAAGCATTTGATGATCAATGAAGACTTTGAATAAAATTTCCTATAGATATTGTCATAATTTCTAAAGTGTGAACATAATGGCCAATGATTCATGTTCTATGGTTGTATAGTTTTTCTCTACATCAAATAGTTTTTATCTATCAAAATAAATATGATGGTCAAGCCCACCATTTTTTGGCTATGTAAGAATAGCACCAATTGTGATACCTGAAGTATCCACATGTATGTGAAAAGGCTTGTTTTAGTCTAAAAAGACAAGGGTGCAATAACTAGTTTTTTCAGCTCAATGAAAGATTCTTGTCATTTTGAAGTCTAGACAAATTCTGCATTTTTGAATAGTAAAGTTTCTAGTGGAGATGAAATAACTATAAAGCCTTTGATAAATTTTCAATATTAGTCTGTATGCCCTAGGAAAAAGTGCACTTTAGTGGAACTAATAGGTGGAGGAATACTCAAGATGACTACAATTTTTGCTTGATCTACCAAAATTCCTTCACTATAGACTATATGTCCTAAAAAAACACCAAATGTTGTGAAAAATAAACATTTATTTAGATTCAAAGTAATTCATTAAACACAACTTAGAAAAATGCTCTTTGAATAAGGATAAGATTGCCTAATCATTAAGGTAAACTTCTAGGAAGTCATTAAAGCTTGAATGCTATAACCACTACATGAGAAAATATCATAGATGTGTTCTTCAGGCCAAAATACATGACCTTGGATGAAAAATAACCCCACTCTATTGTAAATGTTGTTTTGGCTCTATCTTCTTCTATGATTGGTATCTGATGATATCTAATAAAACCATCAATGAAAGAATAAAATTCATGTCTTATGAAAGAATCCAAAACTTTATCTGTAAAAGGAACGGGAAATGAATCATTTATGTAAGCATCATTCACAATGCAATAGTCCCCACATACCTAGATTTATCCTATTTTCTTGGGCTGAACTACCATGGGGCTTACCCAATCTACCTTTTCTACTAGATAGATGATTCTTTCATCCTACATTCTATGCAATTCAACCTTTATTTTCAACTACATATTCAGATTGAGCTTGTATGGCCACTTCTTTGTAGGCCATACACACTCCTTTAATTAAATGTGCATCTCACCAAGATATGGATCAACACCTCAAACTTCTAATAATTTTATGGAAAATCATCTTGATAATACCTTAGAAGTTATAGCACTTCAAAGATCTCAATTTTCATCCAATAGTCACTGATGTTTGCCAATTTGTGGGCCTCCTCTATCTTAATGTTTATGACATGTTTTTTGAGGGGTTATTGATAAATGTTGCATTTTTCTTCATAAATGGATTATTGTATCCTTTTTTACCCTTCTTTTTTGGGAATTTGGATACTATGTAACTTATATTATTTAATGGGTTTTATGTTGGTGTTATTGAGTAGTTTTATAGGTCAATTAGGCTCAAATAAATCATTCAAATCAAGGTCACCATCAGAATTAGAATCATCAATGTCTTGTACCTCATCTTGTATGTGGTGGCATGGTTACATCAAAGTTTTTTATTCATTATTATAAAATTTATACCTTTGTAATGCCGCATTAAGATCAGAAGCTACATTTTTTTGCGTAGTAGATTTTGTTGTGGTGCTCAAGTCTTGTGCACACCCTAGCATAAAAAGTACTTGAGTTTATGGATTGCATTGTGAAGTAGTAAATTTTCATCTTCAAACACAAAGGTTTGTATAAAATCACTATGTACATGTGCCTAATGTTTGGTCTCCCTTCTATGCTCCTAGTTCATGTACCATGTTATTGGTAATGGAGCAAGTGTATAGTGGAAAATGTGGACTTAATACTTTGGGGCCACACATTTCTCATTCCAGACTTCAACACATTTATGTATATGAATTTTTTTGAACTAACCTTATTTAAATAATGGCCAATTGGTGTGAATAAACTAAAATATCTAGAACCTACTGATCATGAGATTGTAGGCATCATCCCACTCTAGTTGACTGTCTCGATGAGTTGCCCACCATGTTGTAGTCCCTCTTTTCAAGGCATAATTTAGATCTCTAACTCATTGATTGATGATTAGTATATGAACTTATAATTAAATAATGAAATCATTGACATATTTTATTACATAATACATAGGAAGTTGTCTCTCATGCACAAAGACCATTCTCATCGGTCAGAGTTCATGGTCATCATAGGCCTAATTTAAGAGGTGGGTGTTTGAGTCACCACTAATAGATGAAGCTACTTCCCATGGAAAAGTTATTTCCCTTGTCATCTCTATCTAGTCTTTCATAAGTTTTTCAACTTGATAAAGGAAATCAAATTTTGATTGAGTAGGGTATTTTGCAAAATAGATGCACATTCTTTGATGACAAATTAATCTATTACTAGCTACATAGCTACTAGTTTTGACCTCCATTATTCTGATGTCTTCAGTTACTGAGTGAGTAGTGATTTTACCTAAGGTTTGGTATGTTGGTATAAAAATTTGCATTCAACTATGCACAAAGATTTTGGGTTTTCCTTAAAATTCACCTTCATCCAACTAGTTTATTTCATAACATATGGAGAGTGTAGTTTAGCTAGAATTATATAAGGCTTGTGCACTCTATTGAGAGAAATGACAACAACTTTATCACCTTGATGTGCCTTGAGCTGATTGTCAATTGTATTGATAGTCATTTGACCATCATATACCCACTTCTTACCTATCAACATAGGGTAATGTGTTGTTATGGTATTTATGTTGATGATTCAAAGTCACCTCATACAAATAAATTTGTTATTTTGATCTTGACATATTCTAGTTTACCAATGGTTTCAACCTTCCCATAATCAGTTTGGCTCAGAGTTACTAGATTGTAACTTAGATCAAGTCATCTAATAGCTTCCCATGCAGATCTAGGAATCATATTAGTTGTGATACCAAAATCAAAGATAGAATTTGGAATCTCTTAAATAACAACCTCAATATCAATTCATGCATCAACATCTTAGGGATTTTTCATCTTGACATATCAGACTAGTTTTTTTTATCTTTTGTTGGCCACACTACACACATTCTAGTAGATTATATAGTAGATTTGTTATGTTTTATGAGATATCTTCATTATGTAATGTATTTAATAGTTTTAAGAGATCTATGAGTGTATTGATAACTCCATCTTCATGCATAATACACATGATTTGGCCATACATTTTCATGTCAATTATTATATCATTACCAAATTAGTCTCTTGATGTTGAATATTTTCCAACATCTATGTAGCTTCATGCATAAGGCTCTTTTTTATATCTACATCTAGGTACTTATCCTATTTATCTTTTTGGATCCCCTGATCCTATGGCATTTTGAGTGGAGGCAACCCTTGGTCTATGTGATATTATCATGTCACAATATTCAAGAATGCATTTTATTTACGTTGCATACTCACCATAATCATGTTTTGGACAACCTCATCCTTCTTTTATTTTTATAAAATATGGAAATATTCTCTATCATACTAGTTAGATATTTTTTAATATGCACAATATTATTACCTTTGTGGGTTCATTGGGAAATTTCATTGGATGTGATTATATTTTATATATAGGTAGCATTGTAGAGGAGGTATTTGATAGTTATTCCCTCTACCCCCTGGTATCCTCTAATGTATCTACCTCAATATCATCCTCCATTGGACTAATATCTACCTCAATACCCTCCTTGTGTCTACGTAGTGTTCTAATACTGGTGTTGTTGATTGTTATCTCCAATCCCAAATTGCTATTACACAATTGGTGAGGCCTAACTTATTTGTTGCTGCTATGTTATGGGTGAGATCCAAAGGTGTTGCATACTAGTATTAAGGGTACATAGGTGGCTATCTTGGTGAATAAGGGGTCCATCTAGCCAAACCTTGAGGCTAGTACTATGGTGAACTCAAAATCCATTGTGGACCCATTTGGGTTGCATAACCTTTATATACCTCTTGGCTTGAGATCACCAGCTTTGCTAAGGACATTTTCTATGAAATGATGGTGAATACAATTTTAGTGATGCCTTCCTTTAGCTCTTATAAATCCCTATAATTCTTTTCATCATGGTTAGTTAACTTGTAGAAATGAAAATATAGGTTATATGGATTCTTGATACATTGTTTTAGAAGGTAGCATTACATTGTGGCATGCCCTACTAATTGGTAGAGTTCATATAATTTTCTCTTGACTTTAGAATAATCATTTCTATGGTGTCCTTATTTTCCAAACTCTGTACACCATAAATTTAATTTAGGCTTAGCTACCTCATATAATTTCTCCATTTTTTTTATGAAAGCCTATAGTGTATTTTGAATTTTGGAATTGGAAGTAGGAGCTTCTCTATAATCTTCAATCATTTTACACACAGGGTAGAAATTGTGGCATTTGCTTTGATAGCAAATTGAGTTTTCACAGTGACAAAACTAATTTAGGATGTAATCCTTTGATGAACCATGTAGACTTGTCCTTATCTATTAAATCAAAATGTAGCTTATTCATTACATTAGATAATCTATAGTCATAATCTCATACCAATTCCCTAGACTTTTGTTGTATCTATTTTAGGTCCTATATAGTATGATTGGTGCATTTTTTGACCTTCAATTCTATGAAAAGCTATTCCTCATCATCTTTTAAACTTACTTGTTGAAGGTATATTTGGTATATAAAATCTAGTGTTTTACAAATTAGTGCCCTTATTAATTCACACTTTTAGATAGATTCATTAGTGATGCCCTTAGCTTGCCATCTCATTTTGTAAGTTAGCAGGTACTATTCAGGATCCACAAACCCATCATAATAGGCTAAGTTTATGAATCTACCTAGTTAATTCATCATGTTAACTAGTATATATGGAGTCTTCTATGAAATTTTTATTAGGGTAGGCTACATTCTAAGTACTCATACCTATGTACTACTCTATGTACTAGGAGAATTATTTTGTGCACTTTATTTACGTATGCTTTCTTCTTTCTATTATTTAGATTCAACTAATACTATGGCCTTCAAAGCCTTTATAATATATTTATAATGAATTTTAGGACCCAATGGTTCACATGTTCTCAAAATTATCCTTCCCAAATATTACCTTCTTGTCTGCCTAGCTAAAAGCTTCTACTAGAATATAAAAGATTGGGCTATAGGGAAGTGTGCTCTTCTAGTGAATGGTTCTTTCCTATGTCTTCTTTTACTATGCTTGAACCTGCATTTAACTTGTGTTAATATTTTATTTCTTTGTTTAATTCTTATTCTTCAAATAATACTCTTTCTTATAGCTATGCACTATCTCTATTATCTATCTGATCTACTTCTAAATTATTCTCACCTTCTTCTTTACACATCTCATGTTCATCTTGTTCTTCATCATCTCATTCTATCTATTGGAATTCATCATCATCTTTCTTCATATTTTATCTCATCACATCTTTACACTCATTCATAATATAATATATAAATACTATTACCTCTACTTGTAGCTACTTGGGTATTCTTCTTATTATTCCATCTATTTTGTTATTGTAGTTCTCATTCTGAATCTAGAATTTTCTTATAACTCTTCTTCCCTCTTGTCTCCATTCTATATTCAATTTCAAGCTTTACTTACTCATCTATCCATCATTCACCATCATACGTACACAATCCCATATTCCCAAAGTGACTACTCCATATTGGCTGGAGTAGGTACCATGGCCTTATCCACAACCAACATCTTTATTAAGAGAGGTAGTTGATACAAAAAAATTCCTCTAATTCCTTGAACAAAATAGTATTTTATAGCTTTAAATGCTATATACCTTTACACTAAATTTTTTTTGATGTATCCATATATGGTGGTGGTAACCTAATATTTTATTTTTCTCATCTAATCAATTTTTAGTTTTAACAATTGGTTTATCTTCTCTTTGGTCTAGGTAATTATTTCTTTCATTCTAGGACTGAAGCAATAGTATTCTAGTCTTGTCAACTAGTTAGTTAACAGTTAGGGTATCTCACACAAAAAAAATTAATATATTTCTATGTAGATATGCTCCTAAATAATTTCACTTGTGGTAAGACTCATCCTTTTATATTCCTCTTCTACAAAATTCCATACTTTCTAGTCTAACCATGTTTCAATGTCTCTCTATCTCGATAACCATTTTAGCATAGTTTCCTCCAGAATGAGTGATCCATGGTCACTACACCATTGTTATCAAAGGTTACTAATACAATATAACATGCTAAGGATGAGGATAAATAATTTTTATCTAAGTATGTAGGATAGTGCAAAGAATTCATATTTAATAGAAGCATGATAGTTATGAATTATCATGTGATAGGAATGAAATAAGATTAACTAGTGCTTTATGAAAGTGCACAAAGAATTTAGAGTAAATTAGATGGAACTAAGATCAAAATTAATAATAAATAACATGTAAGGAGTAAACATAATAAATACAATAGGTAACTATAACCACATAGTCTATATTGATCTCAACAAAAGTTCATCATCTTCTTGTTATAAGCATACATATTTATAGTCATTTGTAGTCCCTAGCTATTCAAATTCTTCTCATACTATGGTGCCAAAAGAGGAAAATTTTCATATTCTATCCTTTTACAAGTTATGGAGGATATATATATATATATATATATCCAACAACTAGTTACATAATGCATGAATATATGAAGAATATCCTATGTAACTTTACTTATCCTTTTTCTTATCCCAACAAAAAAATTGGAATACCTTATTGAATTAGGATACTTGATTAGTTTACTCTTTTTTGCTTCATTTTTGCATCCTTATTAACTTTTTATACCTTCTCATTATCTTTCTCAAACTTTCTCACCTTGACTATGAGTTATTCAAAAAACAATCTCTAAAGAACCTAGCTTAGTATTCAATTATTCACACTCTTCTTCTCTTTCTCTTAGGATTACATTTTAAACATCTAACTGATTATTGATAATATTAATGATATTATCATACCTTATGGTATGTTTTTCCATGTCATTATTCAAATTACATATATTCTCCTCAATTTCTTTGATCACAAACCTTAACTGTTGACTCTCTTTCTTTAGTTACTTAGCCATCTTGTGCCTCTAAGATCACCCTCAAGATCTCAAGCCTCCTCTAAAGGACACACTCTCATACTAATTATTGAAATAAAAACCACTAAGGGGTGAATCATTTTTCTAATATTTCATTGGAATCCATGCTTCATTCATTAACCTTTCAAACCAATCTAGTAAACATATAATGTATAGAGAATCAATCACATAGACAAGAAGTAAGATATCAACACATGAACACCATAGCTATGTGGGAAACCCTCATGGGGGATAAAACCCACTATCAAACCACTTTAAATACTATCCTATAATTAATTAAACAACATTTAGTGAGGCACCAACCCCATAAGGAGCTTTAACCCCTAATTAGTCAAGCACCCACTCAACTAGTCTTTAGCAAACACCAACATGTAAGGATGATATAACCCCATAAGTGACTTGGAACCAGCCTAAAAAATTAAATGAAAATTTTATAATATCCAAATCCCTTCTTGATTAATCACTAACCTAGCCAAGATAAGCTTGATCACGTCAAGACACCTTGTTTCTCTCAAAACTGATGGTGACTTAGTTTTTATATCTATTTATTATTTATCCTATAATCCACTCACTATCATACACTTTAAACACACCTCTGGTGAATATACTGATGGTATCTTAACTTATTTATCTCTCCTTATCCTTCTACCCCTCTCAAATAGCCTTCTAGGCTCACTCATTTTAACATGCCTCTTCTAAGTTCATTAGGTCAAATGACCTTGTCATCCACCTGAAAATTTTTTTTTAGATAATCATCATGGTTTTTATCTTATTTTTATGGTCTTAAATTACCTACTAATACTCCTTTAATATATCTTTCCTTCACTTCTATCAACTTCCCTCTAACTAGCTCAAATAGGCCAATTAGGCCTTGCTTATATAATCAACACTTACTCTTACCCATCTTGGTTAGCCAAGAACCTTGTCACACCTATTATAGGTCCACATGTTTTATATTGTTATCATTGATTTAAAATATTGATTTAATGTGTGCATTGATGTCAAAGGTAATGAAAAAGTGGTGATGTCATGATGATGATGAGTTAGAGCCTAAAGTTGTGCAAGGCAAGATTTGGATGCATATGAGCTAAGGTAAGTATAGTTTGAGGCTTATCATATTATATATATCATGTTGATATGCTTTTAGGTCAAGGAGAGAAGACAAGCATGTGAAAATTATGTTGGCATAGGCTTGGTAGCCTAGTATGTAAGCATGAATCTTTAGTATATGCCTGGATTGGAAGTTGATGAATTTTTTAGATGATAATATCATGTTGTATAGGTCCTATTGGGTGTCAATATTTCTTAAAATTATTATGAGAATGCATGGTGTTCATCTAGTTATTCATTATGTTCATCTAGGCATAGTTGGTTATATGGAAGAAAAATTTAAATAAGCAATTTGATGGCATCATATTTCTCATGCATGAAGGTTTCAGGAGCATATTGGTATAAGGATAAATTACCCTATGTGATGAGATGTTATGGTTACAATTTTATGTCATGAAGTTGAGCATAACTAAAGATATGTGGGTGTAAAGTTGGCCTCTTAGATATAAGTTCACTAAGTTTCTATACTTAGCCAGACTGTCACTGCACGTCATGTAGATATGAACAAACCAAAAGTTTTGTGCATTTAATATAGGTACTCAAAAATCCAAATGAGGTTAAAGGTTTTCATGGATATGTTGTCTATAGTTCCAAGAAACTATCCTAAAAATTTGGAGTTTTGAAGTGATTTTCATCTCAAGTTACAAAGCTTCAAAGTTGCTCTAGCTAACTATGATGGGCTAGAGACCGTCAAGTTTAATTAGGTTAAATTTTGAGGTCATTAGTCTATAAGATCCAATTATGAGTGCTTAATCATACATATTGAGATCAATGGTGTACAAGAAGTCAACATGTCAAAAGATGCACACACTGGTGATAAGTGGAACACTAATCTGATAGAAGATCAATAGTGAGTGGTGGTTCATACTTGTGAAGATCAATAGTGAGTGGTGGTTCATACTTGTGAAGATCAATAGTATAGGACAAGTCAAAGAATTAAAAAATCATGTGGGAATACCAAGTGACACAAACACATGGACTGACATAAAAGTACTTAGAAGGTATACGAGGTTACCAAGTGTCATAATCATGGGAGTTATAATCAAGATATAATAGTGAGCACTATAAGATAAAGACCTGTTTAATCCATAGAGATGAATGGAGTGCATTTGTTCTAAATTATTAGAAAGGAATGAGATGTTGACAAGTGCTTGATGTTTAATAAGTCAGCAAAGGTAAAGACTGATCTACTTTCAAGGAAGATATATGGTGTGTATTTTTTTAATCTATGAAATGGAATGAGATGATGACAAAGTGTTCAAAGTTTAACAGTTGCTCAGTGAACATTGGAATTCAAATATTTTAATTTCCAAGGGAAGACTAGTCTATAATTTTTGTGCTATAACTTTTGATATATGTAGAATTTGATCATGGTGTAAAAGGAAAAGTTATAGAGGGATTCATGGTGCATATAGAGAACTTAGAAGATATATTTTTTTTCAAATTCAAATATATGGATCTCCAAAGTTAATGGTGTATGTGTTTATGCTCTACAAGTAACCCAAAAAGGGTAATTGAGTTGTTTTTATGGTATTTTTATGTTTTAAGATGAACTAAGTGTTGGATATTGTTTTAGGCTTCATGAGGACCATTTTATGGATTATGTAGGTTTGACCAATTTATATTATGTATGATCAAAGTATTAAAATTTGATTGTGTGTTTGTTCTTGGTGATTAAATGTACAAAATGATGTTTGGGCTAATTATGTTATAGCAAAAGGGTGTTGTGATGGATTTTTTCACTTAAGGAGGACTTACAGGTTATGTGGCATGCTTTAATGTATGTGAAAGTGTTATTTTATTCTTAATTTTATTTGATAAATGTCAAAGATATGGATGGGTATCAATGAGACCTATAAGGCCTAATTAAAAGGCATAACTACTTAATTATGACCCATGGATACTATGGCTAACCTATGAAGATGTAATTGTGCTATACAATGTCTCAAAGGTTAAGATAAGCATTATGTCTAATAAATATCATGATATTCATGAAAATAATTTAAAATGTGAAACCAAAGTTGATGATTTATAGACTTGTGAGAAGAGGTGTGAGTGAGAGTTGAAGAGAAAAGGAAATAAAAAAGTGTGTGTGTTCAATGGATGGGTTGTAGAGTAGAGAAGGTTGATGACTATGTGTCTAACTTGTAGGTCATAGTTTTGATGTCAAAATAGATATCTTATTAGTTTGAAGACTGAGGATGAGTGAAGAGATTTAGAGTGATCCAAAATGATTTTTTGGATTCCTTGAGTGTGAGTGAAGGAAAAATGATGTCTGTGTGAGGTTGGTGGTTGATTTTAAATGTATATTAGAGTGTGGACTATGTGTATGACTCTTTGGTCATGTTGTTGATGTTTTGATAGAGTTATTTATAAAAAGTGTAGAGTGATCCAAAAGATGGTTTTATATGTGTTAAAAAGTGAAGGGGGATGATATATATTATGTCTCCATCATATTGACAGGCAATGAATGTTCAAGAGTTGTTCATATCATAGGTGTTGGGAGGGTGCTCAATATCTAGGTTAGAAGGACTTAACCATCCTAGAAGAAGGTGCTCCTTATGGAATAGATGTATCACTAAATTTTGGTTAGAAGGACTTGACCATCCTAGTAGAAGGTATTCCTTGTGAACAAGGTGCTTCACGAAATCTAGGTTAGAAGGACTTCACCATCCTAGGGGGAGGTGTTCCTTATGGAATGGGTGTTCCACTAAAGTCTCATGTTTGTAATACCTTATAAGATTAGTATTCCATCTATTTATAGGATTGAGAGTGGATTTTATTCCCTATGAGGATTTCCCAGATTAGATGTTGTGTTATGATGAGCTTGTCTTATTTCATGCTTTTTATGTGGTCTCCTTGCTTTGATGGTAATCTAATTTTATATGCTTGTTGTGTTGATTCATGAATGCGAATGAATGAATGTTAA